>CAHIKZ030004380.1:1005000-1142500 GCA_903632075.3 Acanthosepion pharaonis | reverse complement strand
ATATATTTAATTATATATGCCTACTATATAATATATATACTTTGAATATTATAAAGTTTAATTAGAGGAATAACTGTTTTTTATGCTATTGCTGGTATAAAGTAATTATGGATGTCTTTTTTTTCTTTTACACTTTTCATTTAATCATTATGAGATATCAGTGGTATTTTGTCAAAATAATTGGTGATGGGATGAGTGTACATGAGCAATCTCAGACAAAATTCAAATTAGAATTTTTGCTTTGTTTACCAAAATAAAAAAAATTTCTTTAGATTAAGAGACAAAAATCATATAACACTAGATAACCTGTAGAATTTCAATACTAGGAAAAGTAAATATAAAATAATTAACAAGGAACTTTTGTTTGTTTTTTTTATCAAACATATATATATGTATATGCACATATATATATTATATACTTGTGTATGTGTACAATGTTTTATTTTCTGTATTCTTAATTCTTGTTCTTTTATTGTTCTCTCTCCTTAATAGTGTTTTCTTTTTTCTCATATTTTCTAACACTTATTAACCCCTTGCATCTTAGTGGCTTTATTTCAAAATTGACAGGAGAGTTGACTATATATAAAACCATTTGGGTTGGTTCCTTTTTTCACTGGAGGTTTTATGTGTTTGGCCTACTAATACAGCAACAAATGATGGAAATGTTTAAAGCATAAGTAGTAATATTATTATCACTGCCTAGGAAGTCTCAATATTTATCTAAAATCTGGACTCTAAGGAAGCTACCTGCCCAGATAAAATCTCAGTGCTTGTCTTTAAGAATATTAACCCTGAGTTATTCATGATCTTAACAAAATTATTTAACCAATGCTTGAAGAAGTGTATGTATGACCATTTGAAAAATAAAGTAAGTTAAAAGATACAGTTCAAGTAAAGATGTGTGTGACTTGAACCATGTTTTGTTTCACCATCATAGATTTTGTTTCTTGGAAAATTAAATTCATTTTCTAATAATGCCAGATAATTGTGAAAAAATTGTCAAAGTAAAATTTTTGCCAAATTCTCTTATATATTTATATAACTTTATAAGTAGAAGATGAATATGTCAATGCATACAAAAATAGCTTAACCCAGTTGATGGGGAAAATAAAAGTATTGGGTTGGAATAAAAGTTTATAGCATTTTTTAAGTGAATTTCAAAAACAATATTCAGATATTTTTACATAGATTTTTTATTTAAATATTTGTATGCCATTTTGTTTTACTACCTTTTGCCGACCTTGGTATCTTTCTGTATGATGAAATGGTCTAAGTGGTTTTTACAGGCTTCCACAGAATTAAAGTCCTTCTCATTAAGAAAGTTTTGTCAGGATCAAAATAATTACTTATCTGAAAGTGTAACATCAGGTGAGCATGGCAGGTGTAGTAGGGTATCTTTGCCAAACTGAGCCAATTTTGGGTGTGTCTGCAATTAGGTGAGGGGTTTGGCATTGTCCTGTTGAAAGATGATCTATATATATTGCCATATAAGTCCTCCTGCATGTGGATATAGCTATATGTCCATTTCGTTTTTGTTTGAACTATCAGTTATAATGGATTATTTGAACTGTCAGTTATAATGGATTATTTAAATGTGTATGTGTGTGTATTTGTGAAGGAACATGTGTCTTACCTACAGATTTATTTTCTCCAAGGGTATATTAATTCAAGTCAAAGTAACAATAAAGACCAAATAATAATTAAAATATTAATGTTTGTTCCATTAAAATATTTCTTTCTTTATTTTCTTCATTTATAGTAGGCTTTTTTTACAATGAAGTTTATCCTGAACAAGACCTGAGAGCCATTCGACGTAGAGTGTTACAAAGGAGGCACAGTTTATGTGGATATGAGGGGGAGATAAAGGTTAATCCTAGACTTAAACAGGTTAAGATTCTAGTGATTGGGAAAAGATCCTCTTGGAAGTCAGTTCCACAGAGCAGTGGTTTGCAGGAAGAATCTGCTTGACTGGAACCAACTTCCCATCAATTGAATATGGAAGGACTGAGGGTGGTTTGCTACAATGTGTGTAGCATGGTGGGTCTTAGCCATGAGATGCTAGCTAAATATAGTTCATCTGAGCACTTTCCATGGAAGTAATGATAGAGCCCTTTGCATATTATAAAATTGGTGAGCATATGTGTGTATGTGAGTGTGACAAGATTTATGTGTATTTGTGTGTGTGTTTAGTGCCAAGTGTGATGGAAATGTTCAAGAGAAGAGAAAAACATTGCTTTAGTGAGCATCAGCTTTTTATTTACTTTGTGATCACTCACGACTCAAGTTATTATTAGATGACTTAATAAAAGTTGCACGGTGGGAGTTTCAAAAATCATTTAATGGGTCAAAAAGTGTGAAATTAATAATCTGTGTAGTTTTGAAAATGTCCTTAATAAAAAAAAATGTTTTCTTCCTTCTATAAGTATCTAAGGGTATGTGTATCCATAGGAATGAAAGCACACACTTGCATACACACATATCAATAAATATGTATATAAATATATATATATATATATATATATATATATATATATATATATATATATATATATATATATATATATATATATAATATTGGATATATATATATATAGACAAGATTGGAGATTTAATTAATTTAACATAATTCATTGGATCTAGAATAAGAAACCTCAACAGAATGCAGAAAGCACTGGATGGCTATTTCATCCTTTTTGGAACTCATCAGCAGTGCACATCCATTACTAAGAATTGAACTTGGGCCATTATGATAAACTGCAAGCATCATACCACTGGGCCTCGGTGACAAAGTGGAAACTAACTAGACTCAATATAGCACAACTATTCCTAATTCTGGCGGTGATACTCATCCAAGCATACGTCACCCACTGGAATCGGCCCAAAAGCAATGTCTTCTTTCACCAGGCTGCTCGTACCTGTGGGTTTAGTATGCTCAATCAATTATTATAGTCACATGAAGATCACAAAAACCTGAAGCATTTTTTGCTCTGTCTGGATAGCCTAAGCATTGTATTTTTACTGTGTATGACTTTTGGTCTTCTCTTCTTTCATAGTTTTGAAATTTTTTTTGTCTAAGTCTTTTTTTAGCTCATTTGGCAGATAGTCAGTTGGTCACACCAACATTTTGTTTTTTTGTACACACACACACACATATATATATAGGATATGAATGAATATATATTATAAAATGTTTATAGCTAACATCAAGAGATTGTAGAATTGAGACTTTTATGTCAACGCATTGCTAATTATCAGCATTTTGTGAAATAAACTGTTGTGACCAAGTAAATGGTTAAAGAAATAACAAAACAAGTGTTACAGAATATATCATATATTAAATAGTAAGTACAACAGAAGAGTATTACAGAATATATCATATATTAAATAGTAAGTACAACAGAAGAGTATTACATGACTAATGAGTGTGAGTTGGATGACCCAGCATTCAATCTATTCAATTGTCCAAGGCCTTCTCTCCTACTAATCTTATAGTAGGCAGAAGAGTCCAACATAGACTCTTTAGAGGGAGGACACCATAACATAAACAATCTACACTGAGAACTAATTTTATTTGTTCTTGACTATTTTAATTTTTTTTTTACCATCTTGACCATTTTCAAGCATTATTATAACACATTAGCTCCAATATTTTTGAAAATATGAAAAGTAATATATGTGATTTTGATCACATGTGTGTATGTCTGTGTCATTAGGTATGTGTCTGAGAATGTAAATTTTCTCTTAACTACCCAAGAAGTATAACAATACTGGCAACATGATATAATAACTCGCCAGAAACCTAATAACTGACCACAGATATCATTGTCAAATATGATAATTGTTATTAAACACACAATAGATTGGTTATAAAACAGAGAACAGTTATTTTTTATAGGACAGTTATAAAACAGAGATTGTTCTAGTAATTTATATTAAGATTATTATAAAACTGTTGGCATGTGGCCAAGTGGTTAGAATTTTAGTGTTCTGACTATGAGATTCAGGTTCAAATCTCACTATGGTTGATTTGTCAAGAAGGTGTTCTTCTTAATAATATCAGCCTGGGAAGATGATTTTAGAATGTGACATTGCTAGGAAGTACCTGAAAACTATACAACTGGTTGACATGAGCCTTGCAGATGAATTTGTATAGATGAAAATGTTCAGAAACTATAAAATCACAAGTCATCACGACCGAGCATTTTAGTGTAATCATGTTATTCAAACTGCTGATCATGCCAGATTATATGCTGTAACCACAGTTCTGTGGGTGTTGAAATATGCCTGAGTAAGTCGTCTACAATAGGTATTAGCTAGCATCCCCACACCTGACAGACATACTTTAAAAATAAGCAACTATACCAACTGATAAAAATGTTTATATTTTGTATTTTTGTATAATACAGCCTTAAATGGCAAGGTTTTAAATTTTGTCAAACATTTTCAATGATTTCTTATCAATAATTGTTTTATTCCTAAAAAATTTATAGTTTAATGCAAAAACCTTTATTCTGTTTTGAATCAATATATAGTATCTGTTCTTTTCAATTGATATGATTTATTTATCTAACAGGGTTAGAGATCATATTAAAATACTTAGAATGTTTCAGTATATATAAAATAAAAAGACCCTATGATATTTCTTTATGATATTATTGACCATTGTTGAATGTTCAATATTTGTAGCATTTACTGCTTATGATAGAGAGATATTTTTTCATCTATTTATTGGTTCTTATCACAACATTAAAGGCTGATCCACTTGTTGACCATTAAAGAAAAAAAGCTTAAAAGTGAAATAAAGATTTGCTTCCAACAAGACTTGAACTTGTATTCAATATGCCCCACATGCATAATTTTTAATTATTTGTTGGGTTAAAATTGTGGATAAACTGTCCAAAGTTCATGTTTTGTCTTGTTTTTATTCAAGTACTTTCAATTGTCCCAGTTATTATCAAGAACTGGGTGTGTTGTCAGTGTGATAGACAAGATTTTGTTGGCTACATCCTCAGCCTGATATTTTTTAAATGTTGGAATTCAAATTACTCTGAAGTAATATAATATGCAAAATGGTCATGCAGAGCTAGATGACCAGAAAAGAATATTAAATATATTAAATATTTTATACACACCTTAAGATACCATCTCCTGTTGTGAAAGATGTTTTATTTAATGTGGGTTGCTTCTTTTATATAATAATAGCATTTAGTTGGGTACCTTGATGTGGTGTAATGGTTAACAAGCAATCACTATAATAATAGCATCTAGAGTTTTGAGTCTTTCTTACATGGACACCATCTTATTCAATTCAGCCATGGAAACTACAACATTAAGTAAAGCTCTTATCTATAGCCATTCTATAACACTTTCCAATCTTTCTGTGCTATATTGAAAATTAGTCAAAAAATAGTAATGAAAAATACTTCTTAAATAGTCTGAGTTTCTTAGATAAATCTTTTTCATTATTAATAGCCATATGTCTAAATTTTAATAACAGCTGTAACATAACATTTCACAGCCTAATCAGTAAGGCACTGTACCAGTTCAGAGAAGCTCACAAGTGATAGGAGTTCAAATCTCATCAGACACTCATATTTTTTTTTTTTTTTTTTTTACTTCATGTTACTTACTTAATGGTCATCAAATATAAAGGCAATCAAAATAAGATGAAAGAAAAACTAACTGAAGAAATTAATAATGAAATATACCATATCTTAGAATGTCAAAGAAGCCAAATTCCTCCTGATACAGAGAGATATATGAACAAATTGGTGGACTTTTATTTAATGGAAATAATGTTGACAACTAAAATATGTTTCAGATAATCATTGATGAGGGCTTTTTGGTTTTTATTTCTTCTTACAGATTGCACAAAAGTTTTTGACCACAGGATTCCAATATGGCAGCTGCAAAAGGAAAGGCAGCAAAGAAGGCTGATGCTCCAGCTACAGAACCCGTAGAAAATAAAGAAGACAAAGAAGCCAAGACTCCTGAGGAGGAACCAGAAGCTGAAGAAACATCCAATGAGGGTAAATAGTTTTGTCCCTTTATCCTGAGATGGTTCATATGGGTGGGAGGGTATCTGGTACAATTATTTCAGTACATGTGATTGGTTGGTGTTTTCTAAGAGTTACAGAAAAATAGTCTTTTTATGGGTAGCCTTTCCTTTGGCTTCTGTATGATATATTGAATAATAATTTTGAACACTTTTCATTGCTGTAATGGTTAACAAGCTGATCTTGTAAGATGTTATTTCTGTAGTGAATCATTTATATCCTCACTAATCACTTTTAGCTTTATTCCAAATAAAGCTTCTATTATATGCCATATCTCTACAGGACATAAGCGATCATGGCTCTCCTGTCTTTTGTTGCTCTAAGCCAGTGGTTACCAAACTTTTTTCTCTGGGCTACATTTTGGGAATGAAAATTTGCTTGTGCCTCACCAAAGGGAAATCCCAGTGAAAAAATGCAAGCAGCCCTATAGAAAAGAAGGTCCAGAGAGAATGTTAAAGGGAGATAACTGTGGATTTGAAGTCAGAACATTTTTCATTGATAACTCTCTCCTCCAATTTGCAGACCCTAGTTAATATATTCTTAATACTTGATACAATGGAAAAAAATCACATTGATAAAATTGGTCAATAATTATTTATAAGTATTTATACTGGGACATGCATGCAATTACAAGTAATCCATAATAATATTTTAAATATTGGAATCATATTTATTTTTGGCATATGAATTTTTTGAAACTGATTTTAAATCTTTGATTGTCTTTTGAACATTCCACCTCACCTGTTATCTTCTTCTACTGCAACTATGAGGTGCACTGCACCATTTGGGAACCACTGTAAACAGTATTTGACTCTTTACTATCCATCTTTATCCCCACTCTTCCATTGATTTATCCAAATACATTAGGTAGATTATTCACTGGTTCTCTCTGCCATGTCTCTCTTTAACATATCCTGCAAGTGTTGAATTTTACAAGCCCTCTTTCCTCATAATGTGAACCAGAAATATCTCTTTTTTCCAGTTTTAAGTATAGCTCTCTCTCTAGTTGCCATTTTCTTTAAAACTTCCCCAACATTCACATGTTCTGTCCATGGTATTCTTAGCATCCATCTGTAGAACCACATCTCTGTTGTTTTAAGTCTTTTCTTCTGATATAAAGAAATTGTTCAACATTCACAGATTATAAATAGGATATAACTGTTAAGCACTTTTTTCTTTGTTTCTAACAAAATCTTCCTTTGTTTACTTTCTGGAAGGCATCTTTCACACTTTTGATGCTCCTTCAGATTTCTGTAACACATTTTTCCATTGTTTATTATTACACAACCCATATTAAAGGAAACATACTAAATATCACCTCACTAGTGGTTAATGAGCTAGTTTCTGAAAAAACATTACTGTTGTAGTGAATTATATCCTCACCAAGTATTTCACATTCGTAGTTTTAGAAAAACTGAGATAAGATTAATAAATATATTTAATTACCTTGGATGAAATTGTGTTTAACAATCCTGAATTGCAAATTGGACAATTGTGTATTTGTATTTGCAACTCCACCTCATAAGAAAATCCACATTTTAACAAAACTGCAGCAACAAAATTTGGGGTGGTTTATGACCATTTATTATCCAAGGTACCCTGCAAAAAAACAAATAAAAAAAGTCAACATAGTTTTCCAAAATTACTTTTTTTATTCTGAGCTTATATTCAATGATTCTTAATACATTTCATATGTTGATTTTTTTTATGTCATTTGCTTGCTTGGAAAGTAATGCAAGAACCCAGACATAGGAAATCATGGCTCTCCATAATAAGAAAGTCATGTTTTTGCTTGGACAGTAATGTTAAAACAAGAATTTAGGTGATCATAGCTTTCCACAATAAGAAAGTCATTTGCTTGTTTGGAAAGTAATGGCAGAACTCAGACATAGGCAATCATGGCTCCTTGCATTCTTTCATAAATCTCTCAACAAGACTTGCAATCCTTTGCCTCAAGAAGCCTAATTAACAATACCTAACTGTTCTGCAGATTGAATTATGTGCACTCTACAACTGGCAGAAGAGTTACAATTTCAAGTCTTGTTGAGAGCTTATCCCTTATTTTGAATTTGCACTAATTTACTAATGACTGACAGTTTGAATAGTTGTGATCAAAAACTAAACAACTAAAATTAATTACTTACATTTAAACTTTCGTTATAATCTTTGTTGTTGTTATCATAATATTTTAGTTGTTGTGTCCTCCGACCTTCCTCAGGTGTATATACTGATCTGGGTAACCTACAAAAAATTCAGAACTGAACCCTTTATTTAATCTATGAGGGTAGAATATTTTTGTTCCATTTATCTATAGATATCTTGTCTAGTTCTGGAGGGTACAATGGCTGAAACATTGCAATAGCAACAACAAAGATGAGGGCAATAGTCTGAATGCATAAATCATGATAACTACCGTCTCAGAAATTCAGACAGAAACTAAAATTAAGATAAAAGAAATACTAATTAAAAATTAGTACTAGTTTACAGCAGAATTAATTTGAAGATTTTGTTCAGTTTCTTTCTCATTTACAATTTAGATATAATGGTGAATAAAATGATATACATTAAAAAAAAAATCATTAGTTTTTGACTTTCTAAGCTGAAGAATTTTTGTTATTATTAATTTTGACTAGTTTTTCTTTCCTTTTATATCGTCTGATTTTCATTGCAATTATCAAATCTGGATGAGAATTAAACAAAAACTGAACAATATCGGCTGGTTAGTTTTTGATGTCAATTATACTCTGTCCCGGCAAGAGAGATTCTGAGAGTTAAAGATTACAGACTCAAGTCTTTATTTCTGGTTAATGTTGCTTGCCTGCTAAGTGTAGAATAAATGTAAAAATAATCTGAGAGTTGCAATAAAAAGCAATAGAAATACTTATGGTGGAGTGCTGAAAAGTCCTGACCAGGAAACCCTTAATAAAATAAATTCTAACATTTAATCATTTGATCAGATCTTGAGAACTTTTTAGCACTCATTAATAACAAGAAAATCTTTTTTTGCTATTGTCTCTCAGATGTAAATGGTTAAATTAGTTGATTTTTGGATATTATTTTTTTTTTATTTCAACTCTCTTAGATTTTGTTTGTTTTCTTAAGTCTGATTCTCTTTCAATAACAATGTCTAGTGAGAACTTTTCAATGATTTTCTATTACCAATCAGAAAATTTAGGCAATGTTTAACCTTTGTGCTTTGCAATAAAATGATGTGTCAAAAGGACAGTTATTCCCTTGATGCTGCTATTATTGTATACATTTTTTACTCCCTTGGCAATGATTATTGTTTCATTGTTGTAAAGCAAAGTGCTTCTGTATTTTTAGCATTTCTTGAGGCTTACAGCCACATCACATTGTTACACTGAAGCCTGAAGCATTAGATGGGTGACCACTTTGAAATAGCAAGTGCTGTAATCTTGGATGTGCAGGTGGTATAGTGGATAATGGTTCAGAATTGTTAATCAGAGACCAGAGTCCTATTCCTGTTGAATTCATTATATTCACTTATGCACAAAATCTTTGGGAAAAGTATGAATCTACTTCTTCTCCTCCTTGCTATGGATTAATTAGTAAGAATTGCATCACTAAACTATTATTCTCCTGCCCAAAATTTTTACAATCTCAAAATATTTTCTAATTTTAAATAACCTGCAATGTATTGATAAGCCATAGAAAACGAATCAATCAATTTAGCATTTCTTGGTGTAAACAAATGTTTATTGTATTTCTCAGCCCCCACCCACCCAATATATATAAGACTCCATCAGTAAAAGCATTATTAGTCTAAATGAGTCCTCTTGAATGATTAGATGTATAATATTTTGTCATTGTCATTCAATTACTTACTATTAGTTTTGATATATAAATTTGTGCATCATATCTTCCACATTATTCTATCTACTTGCCTATCTATCTGCCTGTCTTTGTATATAACGTTTCTATATCTCCCCCAATATTCATTACCTCTTCTGTCACATGACATTACCTTACCATACATTGATTTATTCTTCTTTTATGTGCTGTGTCCGTCCAGGATAGGGGCAATTATGTGTCTTGATAGCTTCTTATGTTTCATAGCTACAATTTGCCACTTACAATCTCTTTCACCCATGCTTTGCTGTCCATTTATCCAAACTCATGGGGTCATTGGTCACTATTTCTATATCTAGTCCTCTTTCCTTCAATATGTCTTGTGGGTATTCAATTCTTCAAGCTCTCCTTCCTCAGTATGTATTCCAGAAACTTAAAATTCATTAATGGTCTTTATGGACTTATATTTTTCATGATGTCTGCAATATAAACTGAGTCTTGCATATTTGTGTAATCAGAAAGTATGATAGTGGGGTACTCACATATGCTTTACTGTTTAATTAAAATGGTCCAAAGCCTTTATTCAAGTACTTTTGGAACAAAGTATCTTCCTAACATACAGGAAAAAACAAAAATATTATTCACTTTTTGTAACAGTTTTAATTATATAAAATTTCCACTGCTTTATTTTCTAGTCATATTTTTGTGAAATTAATCTTTATAGCCTGAAAAAGAATGGATTTTAAACTTTTAAATTATTCAGTGGTTTTAAAGACAATGGTTCTTAATTTTTGTTTCAATTTCTGGGATGAGACATTAACATTATTGACATTCAGACAACTGTCCTCATTATTATTATTATCACAATATTTTGGCTGTTGTACCCTCCAAACTTCTAGAGTTGATTTAGATAACATACACGGAATTTTGAATTGAATCTTTTAAGAACCATGGACTATGGCATACTTCAAAAGGCTAAGAACCCTTGCTTTTAAGACTACTGGATAATTTAAAAGACTACTGGATAATTTAAAATCATTGTTTTTAAAAATACTGGATAATTTAAAAGGCTAAGAACTATTGTCTTTTTATGACTATATTTAAAAGGTGAAGAATCATTGTTTTTAAGACTACTAGATGATTTAAAAGGTTGAAAACCATTATTTACATTGTCTTCATCTTTGTTGTTATTATCCCAATTAGTCTGTGGTGCAATCCAGTCTTCTTCAGGTATTTGGGTAACTTTTGAGAAATTTTATACAAAACCCTTTATTTAATCTACAAGAATAGATTGTTCTTGTTTCACTGACCATGTCATTAGATTTGTTTTGTTCTTATTGAGTATTGCTTAGTTATTGCATTCCTTGTTTCCACTGAGTCTTAAAGACAAAGCTGCTTAACCTTTTCTTCCCTCATGTCTGTTGTCAAAGATGAATACAAGTTAGTATTGTTCTGCTAAAAGTTTTGTAGATACACAGAATTAAAACAACATTTTATGTCAGGTGTTTAGTTTGTGTTGAATTTTTAGTTTGGCTCTCAGGGTTATATAAATATGGTAGATTTTGTATCTAAATGTTTGTGCCTAAAAATGAAATTTTATATGCCAAAAAATGCTTATATAAAATGACTTGAATCAATCAAGGGTCAAAAGTTTTTTTGTTTTTTTTTACATGTACATAGAAATTATAATGCTCTCCATAACACCCTTGAATACCTACTGCTCTCTTGGGAGTTCACAATACCCCAAAATGGCTGCTGCTATTGTCCGCATTGAGACCCATTGCTTTAAGACAATTTTTTTAGATTTACAACTATTGCATTATACCATCAGAATATTATTTATTTCTTTTTATTTGATACGAGTAATTTAAGTTGGTTATTAAGAAATTGACTGGCTGGGTTGAAATTGTTAAATTGTTTAATGTTTTAAAATAAGATGTGCTCTCAACTTCAATGACACTTTTGTAAACTTCATTTATTTCATGTAGATTATCTCCCTTGAATCCTATCTAATGAAATTGAGTGAATCCAAAAGTATATCTTCCTTGGGGTTTCTTTTCACAAATGACAAATTGAGTACAATAGAATGAATATGAACAAAATGCAATGAATATGAACTAAAACAATTTTTATGACACCTGAGTAAATCATTTATCAATGTTCTTTTCCAGCTCCACCTCCGAAGAAGCAAGCCACAAAGTCAAAAAAAGGCAGGAAAAGAGGTAAAAATTTACAGATTTCTTCCCTTGTCTGTTCTTACATTACTATATCTATCTATCTATCTATCTATCTATCATGATCTATCTATCTGTGTTCATATCTATTTATCTATCTATCCATCTATCTCTATCTATATTCATGTGTTGAAAATATGGATTAAATCTGACAGAAAGATTGAATAAGTAGGAAATAATATAAAATTGATATATATATATATATATATATATATATATATATATATATATATATATATATATATGTATGTATTGACATAAATCTGACACTTTAGTTTCAAGAGAAATTTTGGGAGTGGATTGTTTTAGAGTTATATTTCAGTTCTTACATTCTATGTTCTATTTGTTTTTATTGGTTGCATCAAAATTCAATCATATATACCTATATATATATATATAAAGAAAGAACAGTAAGATATATAAGCCGGTATTCTTAAAGGTATTTTTATTTTTACAAAATATATATATATATATATATATATATATATATATATATATGCAGCATATCTTCATTCAAACATGTTTCATTGAATAATATAGATATATTATGTCTATTTATTTTTCATAATAATTCTTTCCAGTTCTCTAATCAGTTTCTTGATGTTAAGATGAAATTCATCAAGGAAAGTGCCTTGGTTTTTTTCCTACCCAAGTACTTTAAATCTGTTCCAACATCATCCTCAGGAGTGAATTACAAAGATAAACTTATTGTAACTGTTCTTTTGAGTTATTGTATTTCGGACAAAAAAGTAGGTACATATGCTGGTTTGACAACCACAACATTATCAAGATATCTTACACTTCATTTGTCAGATACAAGTTCTATTGCACATTTAAAAACACATTCCTGTCCACCTTCACAATACAGGAAAATACTTGTTGACAACACCAATATACTAAACCACGAAAATAATAAACAAAAACTTCAAATTCTCAAAGCCCTCTATATCAAAATCAACCAACCAACACTCAACAAAATTTATTACGAGTCTAGCAGTAATGCATTGAAGTGCATTTCTACCAATTTCTGGTTAGCTCCCTTATATTGGGACGCTTGTTTTGCAAAAAGTTCCATAGATGCAATGGATACATTTTAAATTTTAAAATAATTATAGCAGAGTGTGTTCACATGTATTTTTTAAAAATCACCATCACAACAATCACAGTTACAATAAGTTTGTCTTTGTAATTCACCACAAGATGATGTTGGAGGAGATTGAAAGTACTTGGGTAGGAAAAAAACCAAAGCAGCTTCCTTGATGAATTTCATCTTAACACCAAGAAACTGACTGGAGAACTAGAAATGATTATTATAAAAATAAATAGACATATGTTGTCTATATATTCAATTAAATATATATATATATATATATATATATATATATATATCCCAAAAAGTTTGATTTAAAAGAGGCAAAGTCTCTCTGTTTAATTTTTTCATTGTATTTTTCAAAATTTTGTATAAGGTGTTGTGTATTGGGATCAAATCTGTGGATAAATTGTGCGAAGTACATGTTTGTGTTGTTGTTTTGTCTGAGTATTTTTAATCATCTCAGTCATTTTCAAGAACCATGTGGTGTCTGTGTGGTAGGCAGAATTCATTTATCTACATCCTGGTATTCTTTGGAAAGCCAAAAGTCTGAAAAAGTCCACATTAGTGATGTCATGTATAACAGTTATTGGGGGCGAGGCCGTATCAAATAGGATGCATGTTCCCCAAAACAAAAATTGCTTAGGATTCAAGTTAGAATGTTTGCTTTCTGACCATGGCAACTGGGTTTGAATCTCACCATGGTCAATTTGTCAGGAAGATCACTTCTAGATATTGGACTGAGGATGCAATTGCAGCATACAGCACCATTGGAAAGTGACTGAAAACCATAAAATGGGTTGATCCAAGCCTTTGAAAAATTAAATTGGGTAGAGAGAACTGTTCAGAATCCAGCAATGCTTGTGCTAGTAGCAAGTTACAAGTCATCATGACTGAGGGTTAGAACATACTGGTGTTGTTCAAATTGCTGATCATGCAACATTAGATGCTCTCTCTCAGAAAATGTAACTATGGTCCACTTAGAATAAGTGCAATATAAAGCAAAGTGGATGTTGCAAAGACACAAAAGTACCAGAAATTGTGTCTGCAACAAGGATTGGTTAGTCAATGGCAACTGGTTAGGAGAATGACAACTCTGAATTCAAAACCTGTGGACTGTGGAGGGTTGTTTGGAAACCTTGTGGCCCATAGTGCACCAGGTCTCTGTATTCAGCCCTTCAAAAAGTGTGGTTAGTTCTGCACAAAGCCTTCACCACTATAATCAAATCATATGTGCTGGTAAGGGGTGATGTGGTTGCAGAAATTGTCTGACAGCCATGACTGAGTACTCCTGCTTGTGTTGCATGGTGCAGAGTCCTGTTGTCAGACATAGCATCTTCCAGCAGCCACCCTTTTGACCCAGGGCAGCACCACCTTCTCAAGACACTTGATGTAGGTCTCCGTGTTGAGTCTGAGGCCCAAGTGGGAAGATGAATGGAGGCATAACATTGCCATCACTCGTAATCACTCCAAGCACCTTCATAATCACAATTAGACTCATTCAACTCTTTCTGAATCATTGACACCCAAACACTCTGAAATGTTTGTATTGGAGCTTCTGGTGCAAATGCCAAACAGTACAGTATGCTACTTCAAAATTTCTGGGGGAGTGAGTTGTATCATGGTGCTCTTTTTCTCACAGACAGTGCCCAACTGACCCTACTATACTGTGCAGTTGACAAAATCAAAACAAACAATGCATATGCACAAGATTAAAAATATAAAATGGCAACAATTTATCCATCCCACCCTGTATATATATGTAAATTATTTTCAAATAGAATATATCTGTAAAGGGACAAAATGAATAAAAAGAGGAAAAATCTAGCAACACGCTTTGTCCTCTGAGGGACATTATCAAGGCAAATGAAGGATTTATTTTGCATGTGTTTATATATAAGTGCAAGTATGTCATTGGCTTATCAAAGCTTTATCCTCGCTCTTGTATATAAAAATGTGCAACAAAATAAATCCTACATTTGCCTTCATTCAGAGGATGAAACATGTCAGCAAAGAATAGTTTTTGTTTGGCTATAATGCTTCCAAATTCAAAGTAGAGAAAAAACAACAGTTTGCATTCATAAACTTTCAGAAGAGCTAGGATCATTGAAAAATACAGTATGTAGAGTATTCTATACATTGAAAAAGAATAACTGTTGTTTAAAAAGCAAAAAACAATTTCCATAAACCCTAATAAATTGTACACATATTCTGTAAATGTATTTGTATTGATTTTGTCCAGTTGTATTAACTTCACACACATGTGTTGTTTATCTTGACAGGTCGGCGTAATGTCAAACGGGCTGGCAAGGGAAAGAAGAGCAGTTAAGAAACATTCTCATCATGTCATGCCTACATATTTGTGCTACTCTGTCCAGCCAGTGACTAGTGAGGGGCAAGGACCCTGGTCTGACCCTTATCAACTGACCACTCGTCTGGCCCTCAACAGCCAGCCTCAACCTACCACCCTGGGCCTTCATCTCCATAACCAAAAGAGACATATGCATCTATGTCACATCAACAGACAGAAAAAACATCATGCACTCTGAAGCATCATAGATCTCACACTTTTTATTCTTATTCTTCTATTTCTTTCAAATAAAACAACCAAAAAAAAAAAAAAAAAAAGAATCAACTAAATTTGTTTAATCAACATCAAACTAGTCGTAGATTGTCCCTCACCCAGTAAAACAAGCTTTGGTTTCATGTTTTCTTACCTGAATAGTGTGTCATTTTTTTAGATATTAAAAACTATTTATCTGTAAAGTTTATTGTTTTCATTTATTGTGTGTGGAAATTAAACTGTGTGTATGTACATCTTTATGTATGGTATTTACCTGTATGGACACATCATTACAGAATGTAACAAGTCAAGGTCTAATGTCTGGGGTCATTCAAAAATTGCTTAAGCCCCCACAGCACTTACCCTATTGGAGATGCCTTAGATGCTGAATGATCCTAACCTTTCCTTCAAGAGAGATACTTGCCTGGGGGGATTCCCTCCACCCAGGGGTTTGATTAATTTCAAAGGTCCCCAGCATGTTATATATGTGACTGATCATATAGTTAACTACTAATATATATATATATATATATATATATATATATATATATGTATGTATACATGTATATATATGTATGTGTGTGTGTGTGTGTGCATATGTGTGCATGTGTGTGTGTGTATGTGGGGGTATAATGATACATAAATTTTCATATATCAAGAAAAATTTTAGTGCCTCATTCATGCAGCACAAACATAAACTTAGTCTGATGAGGTCCTAAAGGATGAAACACCTCACACATTTTCCACTTTTCATATATATATATATATATATATATATATATATATATATATATATATATATATATGTATGTATTAGTTCAAATTTTATTATAGTGGATACTTCATATTTGAAATATACACCCCTTTTTATTTATTAAGCAGTATGTATTTAGGAGAGATGTTTCTGATAATGTAATTTATATACAATTCTTGTGTTTTCAATCAGAATTATGGATTAATAAATGTTTTTTTATGACACTATGATCAGATAAGTCAAATTCAATATATATATATATATATATATATATATATTCTTTTTCTTACATATATAAGGATGCTCTGTTTTAAATTCTTTTGAAAGAGCATTTGAATAAACATAAAAATGCTTAAATAATGTTTGAATGATCTTTTGTGAATTGACCAGTGTCTGTATTTTTTATCCATATAACACCCAATTATTAAGATTTCAAGATATATATATAATTAAAACAAACTAATATATATATATATATATATATATATATATAAAACAAACAAATATATATATTTATATATATATAGGATCAATACAAATATAAAATTTGTCATTAGATGTATTCATCACCTCTTCTCTGTACTTTTGTAGGTAAACCTTTGTGTAATTGTTTAGTCCACTCATTAGGATATATATATATATATATATATATATATATATATATATATATATATTTGTTCATGTGTGTGATTATTATTGCTATAATCTGTGAATAAGGTTGAGAACTTTTCAGCATCTTCATGTATATATATATATATATATATATATATATATATATATATATATATATCTTCAGTTTGAAATGTGAGATTTTAAATGTATTTAACAGTTGAGAGTTGCATTCAGCCTGTTGAAGAACTTCACTATTATATTACCCCCGTGTATTTTATCATCATAACATACAAAAATCAAGTTTAAAAGTATGTATGTAATAACCAGCAAATGAATATCAATAATTTCCAATGATCTTCATAATGGCCAAAAGTATGGATGAAAGCACTAAATCTAGAATATTCAGACAATATTTACATCCACTGAACTCTGGTATGTATCCTCTTTCTTGTATGTAAATACATAAAATATATTAAAAATAAATTTCAGTCTACAGTTTTAGTGAAATTTTGTTAGTGAAGGATTACTGCCTATGTGCATATTATTTATCTTTCTCTCTTTATATATATATATATATATATATATATATATATATATATATATATATATATATATATATATATATATATATATATATATATATATATATATATATATATATATATATATATATATATAGGGCACCTCTCAGTGGTGTAATGGTTAGCAAGCTTGTCTCACTAGAACAATTACGACTGACTAGTGAGTTCGATCCTCACTGGGTGCCCCATACTTTAGGCCTTGTGCCACATCCGGGTACGCTTGGAAAATAAGGGCACCTCCAGGTGGTGTAATGGTTAGCAAGCTTGTCTCGCTAGAACAATTACGGCTGAGTAGTGAGTTCGATTCTCACTGGGTGCCCCCTAATTTCGTCCTTGTGACACATCTAAGCTATGCTTGGAAAATCCCTATATATATATACACACATATATATATATATATATATATATATACACATTAGGATTATGATTTTTTGTAATTCTATGTTCCTGTGTCATAAATTGATAAACTTTTGCTGAAAAGTAATGAAAAATGCATAAATTTGTCTTAGATCTTGGAAAAAGTCACCTGCAAACTGAAAATTCAATGCTACCATATATGCAATAAGGGTGAAAAAATTAAAATATTTTACAAGCTTTATTTTTCAATTTGCTACTGATGCAATTGGATAGTACTTACTTTTTTAATGCATTTAACAGTTTATAGCTATAGCATAACATTCAAACTTACAAATAAATAAAAACAAGCTCTCGAATGTTCCAGAAAATCATAGAACTTCTATACTTATGTACGGTTTTAAAAATTTCATGTTGTGATGGTATTTTTAAAAATAAACTGAATTAAACTGTTCTTCATTATTTTTTAACAAAAGTTCATCAAATTATGATACAGGAAATCAATTATTTTACAAAATGTCCAAAAGTCATAACTATACAGGGTGTGATGGGTAAATTGTTGCCATTTTTAATCTTGTGCATGTGTGTTGTTTGTTTTTTATTTTGTCAACTGCACAGTACAGTAGGGTCAGCCAGGCACCATCTGTGAGAAAAAGAGCACCATGGCGCAATTCACTCTGCCAGAAATTTGGAAATGGCATCCTGTACTGCTTTGCATTTGCACCAGAAGCTCCAATATGAACATTTCAGAGTATTTCAATGTCAATCACTGACAGTGCAAAGGATTCAGAAAGAATTGGATGAGTCTAATGGTGAGTACAAAGGTGTTTGGAATGATCGCTAGTGATAGTGATGGTATTATGTAAGAAAGCTTCCAGAGAAAAGATATGAGGAAAGACATTCTATACATGAGAGACCCTACCAAGCCAGATGAGCTTGGAACAGCTGGTTTATATTTCTTAGACCCTGGAACAACAATGAATGGTCAAATGTATCTGGAACTGTTTCAGGATAAACTATTCACATGTACATACATGGTGCACCATGACTCAAAACAAGGAAAGGGCAAGAATATCTTAAGAAGGTCATGGTCACTACATTAGAATGGTATGGTAAAAGCCATGACTTCAACAGAAAATTTACAGACAAATAGCTAGTCAATGCCAAGGCTGTTATGGATGCTATCAAGCATGTCTAAGTTTAGCAGAACATTTCAGTCTCATAGCCAGCATGGCTCATTGAAGCGGTTGTCAAGGTAAAAGCTGGCGATAAAAATACTAGTTTATATTCAAATCAATAGAAAATAAACTAATTTAAATAATTTTGATGCATTGAAGTGCATACTGCTTTTTATTTCTGTTTTTGTTAAAACTGTTTGGTGGTCTTAAACTTTTGGCCTTGACTGTAAATATATACTAAGAGAGTAAACATAACAAAAATTGTGCGATTATTTACATTGGATCAGAATTCTATGTTGGGTCAGAACATTTGTGCATTTTGCCTAGGATTAAAATGTTGCTCTCTGTAACTTTAGAATAGGATCATCTTGTACTTTTCTCTGTCTTCTGTGAAAAGTGTCCCATACACACACAAACACTTTTCTATATGGTGTGCCAGGTATTTGAGAACACATCTTTAGCAGGCCATGAATGGAAGATGATATAACATAATGCTGCATGGCATTTGCCAAATATTAATGTTCTTATTTCTCTTTTTGTATCAAGAGCATTAACATGGCAGCTTCTAATCTGACAGAGGAAAACTAAAAGTACACTATGCTTATGGCATTAGATACTGTTTGGGGCGCACCCACCTTCTAACTAGAAATGGACTGGTCCCTCTTATATAAGTCAGCTCTAGAGAGAGCAGTCCAGTTACAAATATACCAGTATTTTCCTCTACAACTGTGTTTGTCTTGATTCATACACCGACACGCGGGAAACTCACAACATCTCAACAGTGGCGACATGGCTTCGAACGGAAATAAGAACCGATTTCCAACACGGGAAAATTAAAAAGAGTTCAAGCATTTACAGCAAAGGATTGCAAGTTATTGACAAAAAGAAAAAACTGTAAGTTAGACATTAACTTATTGATTAAATTGGAAGCTATAATCAACCATTTTTTTGTGCTTTAAAAAAAATTGTCGTGCCAGAGAATTTGATTAATTTTTTGGCCCCCCTCAGAGAAAAAAAAAACACACACATAATTTTTCTTTTTTCTCTACACATACATAATCATGGAGCAATTTCAATCATCTATGCTGGAACTCATTAAGTATCAGATGCAAAGACAACAAGAGAGTGAAGAGCAACTTAAATTTCAAGAACAACTTAAATTTCAGAAAGAGCAAAAGGAAGAAAACGCAAAACGATTTCTGGAGCTACACAAAATACAAGAAAATGAAAAACAGTTAGCAATGGCTGAACTTATACATAAAACTATACTGTCCAAGCAGAAAGACTCGGATGAAAGTATTTTTCCCAAGACACAATATGGTCGACGGTCGAAAGTTTTACCTATAACCCAGAAGAGGAAAAGACTTTCGAAAGATATTACCATAGATATCAGGATTTTTATGAAGTCGATTGCCAAACATGGACAGACGAGAAAAAAATAAGATTACTACTGGGAACGGCAGAACACAACAAATTTACGGATTTTATATTACCCAAAAAGACAGATTTAAAATTCGATTATTTCACAAAAGGTGGAAATGCCTTAATATCCAAAAAAGCGAGCAGGAAGTTTACACGACTTTCGCGTCAATCGTAAATAAGACGTGTGACGATTTTCGCTTGTCCGAATTATCGGCGGACAATTTCAAGTGTCTAATATTCGTGCTAGGCTTAGTGTCTAAAAAAGATAGTGAAATGCGAAGACGCATTTTAGCAAAACTAGAAAATGACCAAAACATGACACTACAAAAGCTAGCCGAGTACTGTCAGCAATGCGTAAGCATTAAGCAAGATTCAGAAAAAATAGAAACTGCTATCGCAAATGTGAAGAAAGTAAATAGGAAGACTCGTTTCAGTTCTCCATCGCCGGAACGGAAGTGGTATCCTACTACAAGAAGGAACAGACTATAGAAAAAAAAAACTCCCTCCGAGTGCATGTTATGGATGTGGCACTGGTACGATGACTGCCCATATAAAAATAAAACTTGCAGAAATTGCAAGAAAGTAGGACATAAGATGTCCAAGTGTAGAAAATTAAACAGAAGTCGAGTAAAAGTTACCAAGTCAGACGAAGATCAAGACCGGAATATTCGAAAATACCTTCATGTAAAAATGTACAACAAGGTAAAAATGCAACTAGATTCAGGATATGACATTTCCATTATTAACACACAAACATGGAAAAATCTAGGAAAACCAACGTTGCTAAAGTCCAACAAAATAGCCAGGACGGTAACTGGAAAAAAGATAAAATTTGAAGGGGAAATATGGATAAATATAACCTTCAACAATAAGCCGATAAAAATGAAGATTTTTGTAATGAAAAACACAAACAACCTGTTTGGGACTGACGCAATCACTAAGTTCAACCTATGGGACGTGCCCATTAGTTCTTTTTGCAACAACATTAGTGAAAGCAAAGACAATATAAAAATCTACAAGCAGAATTGAAAACGGCATTCCCCGAAGTTTTCGCTGAAGGACTTGGACGTTGCACTGAAGCATCAGCAAAAATACAGCTGAAGAAAAATATTCAACCAATTTTTAAAAAGCGTAGCATCCCTTTTGCCGCATTAGAAAAAATTGACCAAGAACTCGAAAGACTAACGAGAATTGGTGTGATCTCGAAAACAGAATACAGTAACTGGGCAGCTCCGGCTGTCTACGTAAAGAAGTCGGGCGAAATTCGCGTCTGCGCCGATTTTTCAACCGGGTTAAACGACGCAATAGAAGAGTTTCACTATCCACTACCAAGTCCCGAAGAAGTGTTCGCAAAGTTAAATGGCGGAAAAATCTTTTCGAAAATAGATCTTAGCGAGGCATGCTTGCAAGTACCCATGGATAAGGAAAGCGCAAAGTTGCTATGCATTAACACGCATAAAGGTTTGTTCAGATACGAACGTTTACCGTTCGGGGTGAAGACAGCACCCGCAATATTCCAGAAAATTATGGATACGATGTTATCCGGGTTAGACTACACGATAGCATATCTCGACCATATACTTATGAAAAGTGAATCGGTGGATGAACACAAACACCATTTACGCAAAGTTTTCGAAAGATTAAGAAGTTATGGATTTCGAGTGAAAGAAAACAAATGCGATTTTCTCCTGGAAGAGATCAAGTATCTGGGACATAGTGACAAAGAAGGGAAAAAGCCAGATAAAAGTCGAGCTTCAGCAATAAAAAATATGCCTGAGCCAAAGGATATTAAATCCCTACAAAGTTTTTTAGGCTTGGTGTCATTACCAGGACTTTATCCCAGACCTCCACATTCTACGAGCTCCCTTTAACGATCTACTAAAAAAAGAAAAACCTTGGATATGGACAAAAGAATGCGAGCAAGCATTCAAGGATATAAAAGAAAAATTGATACCAGAAAATAAGGTACACTCAACAGTCGCTATGGTTCCCAGGCGAAAATTTAACATAAATGAAGAAATATTTTTTCAAAAATTATAAAAATAATGCAACATCATGGGAACCAGGGGTCATAAAGTGCATTGGGGATATGGTATACATTACACAAGGAAACAAATTTACACACAAAAGGCACATTAACCAGTTGAAGAAAAGAAAGACCGATGAATCGGAAGTAACTCCACAAGACGAATTACACGAATTGTTTGATACGTTTGACCTGCAAATACCGCAGACTTAGCAGAAACAACGCAGATCTGCAAGAAAACGTAAAGCGACACAAAATTTAATAGACCCGAAAAGGAAAAAATATTAAATTTTTTTTTCTCTCACAATGTAAAAAGGAAAAAAAAAACAATTTTAGGGGAGGGGGGCGCACCCACCTTCTAACTAGAAATGGACTGGTCCCTCTTATATAAGTCAGCTCTAGAGAGAGCAGTCCAGATAAGCTTACCCGTTACATACCGTTGGACTATACTTTGGATATTGTTTCGTACTAACCAACCTTCGTTCTACTAATCACTCTATTGTTAATTGCTTTTATGAATATACCAGTATTTTCCTCTACAACTGTGTTTGTCTTGATTCATACACCGACACGCGGGAAACTCACAACATCTCAACAGATACCAACCAATGTAACACAAACTTCACTCCTAGAACTGAATCTCTGTTGAATGATATGCTTATAACCCCTTCTATGGTTTCTGCTATCATCTCTAACCTAGATCCCTGCAAAGCATGTGAACCTGACGGTATCCCTGTAATAGTCTTTAATAGTAATAGTCATTAAGTGTGCTCTGAAACTGGCTCCTTTTCTCTCTAAACTGTATAATGTTTCGCTGCCTTCTGCTTTTCTGCCCATTGGAAGTCATCATCTGTTGTTCCAGTTTTTAAGAACTCTGGTGAGCTGCCTGACCCTTCCAACTACTGGCCTTTTACCTCTATTTGGGACACTCATAGAGGCCCTAATCAGTTCTGGATTGGTTAAGAATCTCACATTGCAAGGCCTTTTCTCAGACAACCAATATGGCTTTCGTCTCTCCAGGTCAATGATGTACTGACAATATTTGTGGAAAGAGTTTATCATGCTCTAGATAAAAATTATGAAGCCTGGGCTGTTGCATTGTACATCTCTAAAGCCTTTGACTGGGTCAAGCATTCAGGTCTTCTCCACAAGCTGAAAAGTTATTGTGTCTCTGGGTACTTTTTTTTGAACTGATCCAATCTTTCCTATCAGAGTGTATGTGTTATCCTACATGGCCACTCATCTAGATCCTTTCACACTAACGCAGGTGTCCCCCAGAGCTCCATCCTTGGTGCTATTCTATTTTTAATTTTCATTAATGACTTTCCTGATGACATCAGCTCTAAACTTGGTTATCTGCATTGACAACACAACAATTTACTCCTGCCTCAATAGCAGGGCTTATCAGTCTGACAAGGTCAAAATGGCAACCAATGTCCAAAATGGCCTCAAGTCCATAGTTAACTGGGGCAAAAGATGGTTTATTAATTTTAACACCTCCAAAACTAAACTTCTTTCTGTTAATCATCTGAGCGACTCCTTGCTACCTTCCATCATCATTGCTGATGCTTTCCTCCAGGAAAGTGACTAATTGTGCCTTTTCAAGCTAACCTTCTCAGCTGACATAAAGTGGAAAGACAATAATGAATCCATTGCTAGGTCTGCCACTAAGAAAGCCTGTTCATTACGTAGTGCAAGACAATTTTTCTCTCCAGAATCTATCTTACATATCTATAAGCCTACCATTCGTCCATGCTTAGAATATGTCATAGTGCTCCTGCTAGTCACCTTGAGCTCCTTGATAAGATACAAAGAATCAGCAATATTATTGGTCCTGATCTGGCAGCTCACTTTCTCACCGCCATAAGGTTGCCTCTCTATATCTTTTATATAAATACTTTCATGGTAATTGTTGGGATGAGCTCTTTGCTATGGTACCTAGATTTTTTAATTTAAGCGCAGCTCTAGACTGGTGTTGTGTTCTCATCAATTTACAGTTGGGCTGGCTAGATGTAGCTGTAAATGCTCCATGCTTTTCAGCCAACTTTAATCTGCAAAAATTTAAATGCCATGTCAATCGCTATCTACTGTCCACCTGATTCTCTTTCCGCTCATCATTAATGTTTTTTTTTTTTTGTGTGTTTCTAATTCTTTCACAGCCTGTAACCTCTTGTGTTTTAGTGGCATTACTGCCATGCTTGGGGCTGATTCCGATTTAAAAAAAAAATAGGTAGCCAGCTTCTTGAAAATAATTAGGTCCTTCCTATTCAATGTGTTTTGATATGAATGCGTGTTTTCGCGCTACTAAGCTTATGGTGGCAGAACGAAGAAGAAACAACAAAAACTTAAAGCAATGCAACAAATGAAAAATCAGGGTAAATGCCTCTCATATAAAAAAATAGATAAGTGGAGTTGTAATGGCATCTGGTGAGGTATATGGAAGGAGAGAGAGGATACATTATAACTTACTGGGATGACTGTGTTGGCGGGCTGATCGGTCGACGGCGTTGGCGAGCTGGTCGTGTCTGATGTCTTTGGAGATGGGAAACCGTTTTTTGAAGGAGCGTGTGAACTTGGGTCGAGATGTCGTCCGACTCCAAATGTCACTTTGATGGGCTTTATGTCCTTTTTGAGGATGAATCCAGTTTTCATTTGTTTCTGTAGGCGGGAGTGGGTGTTAATGTTTGGAATATCTGCATTGTATTTGTAACTAGCATTATTGTTTGATGTTCCTTTGTTATCACAGAAGGCAGACTGTTCTAATGAAATTTGCATACATGTTAGTAAGAGCTCCACCAGAAAAGGCACCCAGAAAAACGTCTGTGAATCTTTTTAGATGACAGAGAGCGGAATATTTGAGACTGTTTAATAGCATGCATGTAAGGCAAATATGAAAATATTTTCGTTTTGACAGATATAAATTAGTTACATTTCAGGAAGAAGAAAGAAAGCCAAACACATTTTGAAATATCCAAATAGCAGATTAAAATGCTTTACACACACACTCACACACCAAAAAATGTGTTTCTGTCATTAATATAAGAATCTTGCACATATATAATACACTATGTATTTTTGTTTTTTGTTTTGTCATTGCCTTTTTGCTGCATTAGTTATCTCCCTTGCATTGATTTTTAAAGTCAGATTCTTTTGAAAGTTCAGAGTATATAGTGGGTCAGCCAATTTGTATTGGTTATAAATAGAAATAAATACAATATCAAATGTAACAAAGACAACAACAAGAGAAATAATCAAGAAGGTAAAGAAAGCAAACAAAACAAGACCGATAATATATGTATATACAAATATATATTAATAACAAGTTACAATACATGGAAACAGTACAAAGGACGAAGTGTGTGTGAATATTCTGTATGTGCGTGCGTGTGTGTGTATTATGCTTAGCGTGTTTCCACGCTATCCCTTGTTAGCGACTACATTTCGAGGTTGATAGCTGAAAATCCTCTAGGAATAAGAGAAATTTACCTCGAGGTGTTAGTGCACAGGCCTGAAGGGAAAAAGAGATAGAGGTGAAGGGTCAACGGCTATTTATAGCCAGGGAAGAGAGACCCCTGGTGAAAGGGTTAACAGAGTGAAGGAGGAGGAGTTAACTCCGACAAGTATAACAATAATAATAGGAAACAAAGATGTTTCAAGTTTCACGTGTTTAAAATATGCTGTCATTTTTGACGGCATGGATAGTAGTATATTGCAGAGATTTTCATGATATTTGACATCAATTTTTAATAATTGATATTCAAGAAAATAGTTTTTTGATTGTTTCAAGTTTAACAATGTGTACATGCAGATTATTACATAACTTAACTCGACTTTTTCGACAACTTGTTTACCAAAAGAGCACACTTTATTTAATCGAAGATATGATTGTCATGATTGGTTTAGCTAATAGGTAAATTAACATAAACAGATCCATAGCTATAGCTCACGGGCAACTTTGAGTCAGTCTACGTAAGATATCGACGACTACTAAGTTTGAGCATCATAACAAAATGGTGTCGCCTGACGGAGCTCTGTTGAACACAGAAAAACCTGAAAACGTACAGATTTGGATAAAATGCTTCGAGGCACGTGCCAGAATAAAGAAGTTGCGAGATGACCAAACACATGGAGGGCAAAAAGAAATTACGGATTTATTTTTGGTCGCTGCGGGATGCGAAGCTATTATTAAGAAGATTTCGTTAATGACTTACCCGGTTGAAATTGATGACTTGACATTTAAGGACGTCAAATAAATAATATTGAGAAATATTCAACCAAAGAAGAGATTGGTCAAAGCCGAACAAAACAAATTCTTAGATTTGAAACAAGACTTTGGGGAGCCTATAAGGAAATATCTAAGAAGATTAAGAGATACCAGCAGATATTGTGAATTTCATGAACTTGGACAACAAGGAATAAGCACAGAGGAAGAATTAATTAAACTCTGATTGGTAGAAGGACGGTATAACATCTCTAATAGAGTAAAAATTTTAGAGTGATTAAACCAAACTACTTTAGAAGCTTGTACTGACTTCATACAATAAGAGGAGTTAATTGAAAAATTTAATACAAATCAAAACCAACCTGAACTTATGGACAAATGTGCAATAAAAAGAACAATTGTAAAATGCAGATATTGCAACTATAAACATGAATCAAAGAGAGAAAAATGTCCAGCATGGGGACAGACATGTAATAAGTGCAAAAAGAAAAATCACTTTCAAGTCGTATGTAGATGGCGAGATACCAAAGTAAAAACTGTCGAAATAATACACGACGATGTAAAAAGTCAAACAAACATTTTTTTCAATAGAAAGGAGAAACAAAAAGAACACCTTCATGAATATTAAATGGTGTATCTTAAAAATGCAAGTTGACAATGGAAGCAATGTGACTCTTATTCCGAAGAATTTTGGGGAAAAAATTATCAAAACCAAAATCAAAGAAAAGCTTAGTAAGATTAAGACAGTTTGGTGGAACATGTATAAAAAAATATTAGGGTCCTTTCAAGGCACTTTTGAAACAAAAATAGATTTGAAACCGTCACTTTCATGGTTGTAGACTGTATAAAAAGTCATGGTTTAGTAGAAACTGATTTGATAAATATTAATAGCACATGTTTACTTAATGCTATAAATACGGGAATTTCCGAAACTGGAACATTAAAAAAAACTATGAGGCGAGCTTTAAGTTGAAAAGAAATATCATTCCATCGTATTTTGAAAGCCGTAGGCTCCCCATTCATATAAAGCCAATGGAAGTTGATAAGCTGCGAAAAATGGTGGAAGAAGGCATTCTTCAATATGCAGAACCTGGAGGGAGTAAATAGACTTCGCCTATTATGGTTTTAAGAAAACCTAATGGTGATTTGAGAATTTACAGAGATTAAAAAGTAGGCATAAATCATAAGATTTGTTCGGATTCCTACCCTATTCCAAAGATAGAAAACATTCTCTGGCAGAAATGAAATATTTTACGAAAATTGATTTAAAAAATGCGTACCACCAAATTCAAATAGATGGTGAATTTAAGGAGATCACAACAATAAACTCGCCCATAGGCGGTCTCGCTTGTCATTTGTAATTAAGGCAGACAGCTCGATTTTTCAAATATTATGGAAAATTTGTTAGTGGGTAGAGGAGAAAATATGATAATTTGTCAAGATATATGTTTAAGTGTGGCCACTGAAGAAGAACTGAAACAAAAAAACTGAATTTGCAACGGATAATTGCAAAGAATTAATATTCTTAGGTTACCAAATTTCAGAAAACAATACTTTGCCGGACCTGATGTTAATACAAAAAATATTAAATGTATCTTCTTTAACTAATAAAAAAGAATTGGAATCATTTCTCGGATTAGCCAATTTTTATAGCAAATTATTGTCAAAATATTCTGAAAGAATTGAAGCGTTTTCTGAGTTGCGAAGGAAGAATAAGGAGTTTGAATAAACTCGTACACACCAAACAGCTTTCATTAAATTAAAAGAAGCTCTATTTAAAAAAAAAAAAAAAAAAAAAAAACCTTGATCAACATTTTTTACCCGGAAAAGGAGATAACATTACCCACAGATGCAAGTGGCCAGTCTGTATAGACAATTTTGTCTCGGGAAGAACATCCGGTGATCTATCTTTCCAGGACATTGACAACAGATGAATTGAAATACTCTAATATAAGAAAAGGAAGCACTTGCGATTGTATGGAGTATGACCAAAGCAAGACAATTTTTATTATGAAAAAAAAAAAAAATGTTGAGATCCGATCATAAACCCTTAGAATTTATATTCCATCCTAGGAAGGATTGCCGAAAGTTACATCATCCAGAATATTAAGATGGGCTATGAAGTTAATGGCTTTTGATTATGATATCGAATACGTCAATGGGAAACGATACCAGACACAGACGAATTGTCCCGAATACAATTTGAAAAGGAACAAAACGAAAAAATTGTGGGTGAATTTTTACATTGGGTGGAAACGGATGTGTTGCTGATGAATAGACTAGTTATGGAGACATTACAAGATCCAGCATCAAGTCGAATTTTATTTAGAATAAGGAACAATAAATGGAGTAATTGTCCAAAAGCAGAAAGACCATACAAAGAAACCAGACACAAACTATCAAAAGAAAATGGTCTAATTTATAGTGAGGATTTAGTCGTACCACCGAAAAAATGTAGAAAAGAAGTAATTAAAAGTATACATGATGGTGAGCATTGTGGGATAACAGCTACACAAAAAACGGTTAAAACTGGAAGCGTGCTGACCGGAACACACCCAAGACGTGCAGAATTACGTACGCAAACGTCCTAAATGTGCCGAAATAAAGAATTTTCACCATAATAAGTTACACTTTTGGCCTAAGGAAACAGAACCACGGTCAAGAGTTCATATGGTTCACGCACACGTTAATGGGGTAGGTTTGTGTCTAATACTGGTTGAGGCTTTTTCTGCTTGATCTGAAGTTCTCTGAGTTCAGGATATAAAAATCTACAACTGTAAAACAAATATTACACATAATATTTGCTAGAAATGGAGTACCAAAATTAGTAACTGATAATGCTCACGTAATCTGTGACGAAAGTCTATGCACGTTGTTGTGGGTTCCGGAATGAAATCCGGTCTCAAATGAATGACAAACGCAAGAATGAAATATAGCAAATAAATGTATTGACGTAATAATACAATTGGTAATACGGTTAGTAGATTCAGAAATGCGGTTAGTAGCAATAATAATATATATACAGTCTGGAAAATTCAGTATCGAAGTATGACTTCCTTCTGAGTCTACGTGCTCACAACTGTGACTCCTACAAAGCGGTTACCTCACACTCTCACTCTCTCACTGTTTCACTGTATCACCTCCGGGTATTCACCCGCAGCAGTACAAGTACACACTGAACGAGTCCACTTGTATAAAAAGGGGTGGACCCCTTAACACACGTGTTTAAGGAAGATTGGCTGTGTCCCATATAAAACACGTCCTTACCACTCTCGATCAAATGGGATTACTGAACGAATTGTCCAAACAATAAAGATGGGATTGAAAGCATTTTCTTCTCAGCAAGAAAAGATTAAAACTTTCCTACTAAGATTATTGTTGAGTTACAGAACGATACCACATGGTGGCAGATTAGAGATCTTATCTACATTAATAGGCAGACAGACAGAGCTCCATTAACCATGTATAACTTTATTAATGAAAACATATGGTACAAAAGAAATAAAGAAAACGAGCCGGAAAAGACGAATTTCATAATGTAAAAAGAATACAACACGGCATTAATATGCAAGAATGGTAAAAAATATTATTGCCTTTGCAGACCAGTAACGAGGTAGCCAAAATTACGAGGAAGTACAAAGCGAAGTTCTAGTGAAGATATAGATAAACAAGAAAGCAGGGCAGAAAATCAATGGGCGATCAAGTTCTTTGGAAGACTCGGAGTACGAAACATGGGACATTGAGAATAAAAGAAATAGATCATGCCCCCCCCTCCCTCAAATAACGAGAAATACTCATAAAACCAGTGAGAATGGGAAGGAATATAGGAGAAGCCTTCTTCGATCCACGGAAGGCATGAAGCTGAAAACATTCTGGGAGATGTAATGGGATTGGCTTAACTAATAGGTAATTAGCATAAAGAGAGCTATAACTATCCCTCAAGGGCAACTTTGAGTCAGTGTACGTAGGATATATGTCGCGAATCGGATGAGGAGAGCGCCTTCTGGAAGGAAGACGCCCGTAAGACTTTCCCATGCCTGAGAAGTGTGCACTCGAGCGAAGAGAAAGCCCACCGTTTGCCACGAGCCGAATGCTCCTTCTACCGTGACTGCCGTCGTGCACTGAAACGCCTCTTATGGGCATCGAATGGCCTCTCCAACATTCAGGCGTTGTCTCGTAGGGTATTATATCAAGTGTTAGTCAGGGGGACCGTGCGTGATGAGCTGATTGACGAACTCGGTCTTACGAGGCAGGAGGCTCGTTCAATATGGCCTTGGGCGCCCGGGTTGAAATGTCTCAATAACGATGAGGCATCACTCCCCTGGCTGATGATTCGTGGGGCCCTCCAAAAGACTTTGTTCAGCGGAAATCTCCAAACTGCCGTCGCTGTAGTGAGGAAGTCGAGACCATTGGTCACGGCTTCTTTCATTGCACGGTGGTAGTGCCGTTGTGCAGAATTGTTGAAGGTCTTATGGTCCGCATGCTGCAAGGAAAGCTCTTTGTCTTTGAAACCAGTTCTGTTTGTAGCAATGTGGTGCCGCAGATGACGAAGGCTAAACAATATGTGTTCTTTTGCTTACTAGGGATTATGAGAGTCGTGATTTGGACGACGCGTCAAAAGGAATTCTATGATGGCGAAAAGTTCACTTCTTCCCAACTGATCTTGTTCTTTAAGCATCAGAATGTTGATGAGGGTCAATACCATCATCCACATTGAAGTTAAGACCCAGATCGAGGGTGTGAAGCTTAAGTTCATAATCCCAGAGTGGACACTGAAGCAACTATTTTTTAATGAGTAAATTTTTTAACAAATTCGATGTTTCTTTTTTTAAGTGTTTGTTATTAAAATAAAGCTATTTTAGTGATAGAACCATAAGCCAATGGGTGAAGTAGCTCATGTTAGCCTTAGAATATGCTCTAATACTCATTTCATATGGCTTCAAAATACCCTTGTAATTGGTCAAATTTCAAAATTTTGTTGGGGTCTTGTAGCACCCAAACCCCCAGCGGCATGGGCTCATTGAATTCGTCAGAATATATTCATAACCTGCATTTTATCAGTTAAATCTATTGTTGCTGATTGTGAAGAGGCCTCCATATCTGTTCAAGCTTCAGGGCCCCCAAAATGTAGGTCTGTCACTGGGTGTGATGTAGTGGAAGCAATGTTTTTCAACAAGTGGTTGAGAATTTTCATGACCATGAAACGCACCAACTTGTGGCTTCTTAGTTCTACTAATTTGAATTCATTATGGCAAAGATTATGAATTTGGGACAGATGTCCTACAGAGAGGTAAGTTGAATATTTTAGTCGGGGGGGGTGTCTAAAAGTTCAATGATAAGCGTGTAAATCATACTTTTCTTGAGTCTTGTGAAGGCTTAATTCTAATAATTAATTCTAAAAATCTTCAGATATATTCAAGTCTATAAATTTTTAGACTAACCAGTGACCCAACAATACCAAGGACTCATTGAAAGCTGCCATCATGGATGTAATGGCCAACAGAAATGAGAACCATTTGATCCTATCCTGGATTAATTTCTGAGATTGTGTTGAGGACGTCTTTAAGGCAGAGAGCAGTTTTAATGAATAACCTTTTTACACTTTTTCTAAGTTAAATATGTGTATAAATCTTTAGAAAATATATTAAATTTTTCTATTGAATATCTTTGCTTTTTTTTTTACTAGGTTGAGTCAAATAATTTCTGTTTATGTTTATCAATATAATTCTTCAAAAAATAAACTATAATTTTTATTTTATTCAGTTATATATTCACCTTTATTTGTAATGATTTGTAGCCACTTATCATCACAGTGATACATCTGAGTAAAATTCTGCAAGTTTTGATTCAAAAAAATTCTTCAACGAACTCTTGGATCTGATTTTCATTAGAGAAAGTTTTCTCCATCAAGTTTTTGCACGGATCAAAAAAGGTAATAATCGATTCGTGCAAGGTCAGGTGAATATGGTGGGTCGAGTAGAACAGATCAACCAAGTTCAAACATTTTTCTTTCTGTTAGTCTTGCTGTATGTCCAAACATTTACGGACATGTTGCAGCTGCTGCCTGTATAAATATGAAACTAGTGTTTCATTACTTGTTAAGAATTCCAAATAAATAATAAACGGCCATATCCACAACAATATCTTTCTTCCATGGTATTCAGTTTTTGGTGTCGTTTGTGGAAATGTCCTTTTCAATCTATTGCGTTTTACATAGAAACATATTTTTCATCACCTGTTATGATTTATTTAAGTAAGTTAGTTAACATGGTGCACTCATCATTACAATTGCGTCCCAAATACGGAAATTACTTATGATTCAACTTATAATTTGTTCTCAATTACCTGGTGGCACGCTCTGTGTGATTCTAAAAGCAAACGTGAGGGAGGTTGTCATATAAGACATAAATGAATGAAATCGTCCGTTTATGTAAATAAGCAGATTTAAGCGGAGTTGAACAGAGTTAGCATTAAGTCAATTGCTAAGTGTATCTTTGTGTAGTAAACCTTCTATTTCATTACTTACCTACGAATTTGTTTTCCTTATTTTTTTCCCCTCTGTTATCTCGAAAACACGAAATACAACAGTTGGCGACGAGAATTCGAATAGAGCAGAGGGTAATAAGATTGAGTAACAAAATTTGAATTTGGGGTGATTCTGTGTGTGTTCATTTAGCTCTTTAAAATGGCATGAACTATGTTTCCCTACGCGCTGTCTCATTGATCAAATACCATGATAAAAAAATAACTTATTACTATCGATCGGAATGGAATAAGGACCAATAAAGTTTGGCTATATCATGAAGTATTGCTAAATTACACTGGGTTGGCAGTAATGGGGTTCTAAACCATATATATATATATATATATATATATATACACACACACATACAAGTGTATGATTGGTGTATACGGAATAAATTCCAATCACCAACAATTACTATTCTTAAAAGAGTGCTCAATACAGAGTAGAGCGAATATAAATATTTATTTAAAAATTATAACATAATTATGTTATAAAATCACTACAAAAAGAGCCATTTTGTTTCAACACCTTTAGTTTCTTATCAAGTGATGATGTTGAATGTAGATTGTAGAATAAAGGTTTTAAAAGGTTCAAATTTGAAAAGTTTTGAAAGTCTATTTTACAGGAAAACGTTTGACTTGAATATTTCAAGTAAACAAAATAAAATAAAATCTATATTATAAAAATTGAGCTGACTCTCTGCCTGTAAATTTGCATGCGTGTATAGAATGTTTATATGTATGTCTGAATTGTGCGTGATTAACTCAAATGTTCTTGTGCTATTTAACATACACAAGCGTCATACATACACACGTACGCACATACACACAATTTGACTGCGTTTGAAATATGATACTGGAATAATGCATTGCCCTCACACTCAGTCTGAGCCACACGTACGCTGGACTGAGTGATAAAATCATAAAGTTGAAGGCAAGAAAAGAAATGTTTTTAAACCCTAAGAAACAGCTAAGTATAAGATTTTATTGAACTATTCAAACATTATTTCGCATTAAATAAAATTAATTAAAATTTTGAATAGATATTTTTAGGTCTGTGACTGAATTAAAGTATGAATGTGCTCACACTAAAATATGTTTGTATAATTCAAATTAAATTGTAAAGAACATATGTGTCGCAAGGGCTAAATTCTTTTCTCTCTGGTAACAATCTCTGAGTCACAGGAAAAGAGTATAAGCCGAATGTGTGTCGCTTTGAAGTTATTTTTATAAGTCCTTCCGAGTGGATCTGTTATTTTTATAACTCCTCCCGAGTGGATCTGTTATAGCTGTACAGATCCACTCGGGAGTGACAGTCTCGATTGCAATGAATGCATGTGAAGACGCTCCCCTGGTCGACTTGATGTTTTCTTTCCGTCCAGCACGGTTCTCCCCGGTGACAATTCTTCGCTTCTCTTCTCCTCGCTCCAGCTTGCGGCGTAAATCGCGTCTCCAACGTGAGCGATCGTTGGCGACGTCTTCCCACCATCGCCCTCGTGTCTCTTTTGCAGATGTCCTTGAAGTGAAAATGAGGTCGTACCCTCTTGCCAGTGGCCAGTTCCACGTACCTTCGGAATTCTCCCATCCGTCTTATGACGGATCCGGCACTGTTGAAGAGCGGCGTATAAGCTGAGTAACTGAATATATTTTATAATAAATGTAGTATGGAAAACAAACAGTTCAGATTTTAAATTTGGCCATCATGCCATCAGTGAAGCCGAAGCGACAAGTACTAAGTACTTAAATTACTTAAATGCTATTATTTCATCTAGTTTACTTTTTATTGTTGCTTTTTATCAAAACTCTCAAGGATTGATACTTTCCAACCATTAAAATAAATATGCGATTTGACCTTATATCTCATATCACCAGATTTCGAGGTGATGCCTTAACCAAATTGACCACAATAGCCTTTGACAGTTTTTTAATGCATTTAAGAGCTTATCAAAAATATAAGCTGAGATTTTTAAAAAAAATTAACTCATTAGGTTAACAAATTGGCATACACAGTTTGATATGGCGATAACAATAATTGTACAACTGTCGGATTCAGACGTATCGAAATGGATAAATCAAGGGAAATAATCAAGTCAACACTCTTACGTAAAAAGGGAGGTAATTCTTGTATTTCTTTGTTTCGGCTATCAATTAAGCATCTTTATACGGTTTTCAATCAACATGAGCAATAAGGTAGCTTCTCTGTAGCATAAATATGCTTTGAAATTAATGATTTATTTTATGGTTTTTCAGTTTACATATAATCAAATTTTGATATCATAGCAACCAAGAATAGAGTTATGGATGCCTGCTGGTGATTCTGATCATGCGATTGACGCGGGAGAAATGGATGAATTTAATTCCAATGATGACACAGACTTCGATAGTAGTGGAACTTTTCTTGAAATACCAAGTGAATATAATTTCCACAAACAGTCAACTACCCAAAATTAAATTAATGTTTTACAATCTGGATCTTCAAATATTATTTCTAAGGTATAATATTCGACATTCGCAACATAACAATATTGTATCTTTAATCAAGTCTCGGCAGTTTTCTTAGACATATCTCAAACATTAATGGTAATATTGGCCGTCTCCATGTGAGAAAACATTCGACATTCAATGACTGAGCAGCCAGTTCTAATGTTAGTTTAAATTTATAGAATCTTTCTATAAAACAATAATTGTTACAAATCCTACAACAGATCTACAGGCAAAATATGTTTTTTTAAACATTGCTTTTTAAAAAGACCAACATCAGTTTATTTTTTTTTATTGAGAAGATACACCAGCATACCCGAAAATTCTATTTTTAGACATTTTTTCTTGTATTTCACTTCTACTGACTTAATAATATATGAATCATAATAATATTATTCTTTCTTTTATGGCTTTTCCCCCCCATTGGTCTATCACACACACACACACACACACACACACACACACACACACACACACACACACACATATATATATTTGTCAAACAAATGGAAAAAAGGAAGTGACGTTTCACATGCGGCTTGCAGAATTGTTCATAACCATTTTGGTTCCCACCAGTCGAAGTGCAATTTAAATGCACTGAAACGAAGTTGCATATTTGTAGTGAATAAATTGTTTTTTTCTATATGAAGATATATATATATATATATAGAGAGAGAGAGAGAGAGAGAAAGAGGGTGATAGATAGATAGATAGATAGAATGTGCACATTGCATGATATATATATATGTGTATAAATATACACGCACATATGCACGTTTGCACGCAAACACACAAGCTTGGTGAACCTGAATGTATATAAAGTAAATAAAATTAAATTAATGTAAATCTGAGTGGAACTCTACAAAAAGTGACATCGACGAGTATGGAGTTCTGTAATTCTTTTTAGACAATCAGTTAAAACCACCTTTTTAAAATGCTACCCAGTTAATCATAATTAATAAGTATTTATCCCTAAACAAACAGAAATTAAAGTAAAGTTTAATTCACATTAACAAATCTTTTTCAAGGTAAGTTTAAACCCAAATGATATTTTTGCATCTTTAAATTAAAATTTAAATTGATCAAATAATTGCCAAAACATACTCATTTTATTTCAGATATGGCTGAAAAAATGATATGTGGAGAAAAGTTATGATGAAAACAATAATATTTTTTGTTTCTATTTCTTCAGGGACTTTTTTTCTACTCTCTCTATCATTTTAACATTCTTCGGAAGATTGTCATTAGTAGTAAGAGGATTTAAAGAAATTAATTTATTTGATAATATATTGTTGGAATAATTTTTATTCTTATTAACAGTATATCTCCTTAGATATATCAAATTTATGAATAAGTTAATTGTATTGTAAAATCTCCATTATTCGAGTCTTTAATCAATGCTGAAGTGGTTAAGCATCTTACCTCTCACGACTTACTCTCTGACAAACAATATGGCTTCCGTTTTGCCAAGTCTACCGCTGATGTGTTTACGGCCATCACTGAATACATATATCAAGCTCCTAATAATAACGGCGAAGCTCGAGCTTAGGCGTTTGACAGGGTTTGGCATGCTGATCTTCTACGTAAGCTCCAGGGCTACGATTGAACGATTGTTTGATTTAATCCAATCGTTCCTATCAAATCATGAAATGAAGATCGTTTTGAAAAAGGCTCGCTTCCAGATCCTTTTACACAAACGCGTGCGCCACCCACAAGGCTATATCCTGGGCCAACGCTATTTCTGATCTCCATCAATGGTCTTCCTGGTGTCATCGGTTCCCAAGTAGGCATTTATGCTGATGAGACTACCATTTACTCCTGTTTCAACCTAGCCGCCGTTCTTGAAAAGGACCTCCAATCTGTGATTAAATGAGTCAAGAAATGGCTCGTGAATTTAAATGGCTCTAAAAATGAAACTGCTCTCATTTAAACACCATAGAAAAACTTTCCTGGTTGATGTCAGACTCCTGGGGAGCAACACACTGCACCTTTTTGGCTTCACGTTTTCAACTGACTTGAAGTGGAACAACTACATCGAATCAATAGTTGCATCTACTGCAAGGAAAGTTGGGTCATTGTGTCGTGCCAGAAGTTTTTTTCTCGTCAGAGTTCATCTTGAACATTTATAAATCTACCATTCGTCTGTGTTCTTTATACTGTTGCCATAACTGGTCTAGTGCTCCTGCTACTCATTTCGAGGTTCTTGACAAAATTCAAAGATGGATCTGCAATGCAATCGATCCTGACTTGGCATCTAGACTTCAGTCACTTTCTCACCGACGTGATGTGGCTTCCTTCTGTCTTTTCTTGAAATATTTTCATGGCAACTTTTTCCCTGGTGCTCGGACTTCGTGAATTTAAGCACGCTATTAGATTGGCATTGAGGTCCCACTCTTTTGATTTTGAATTAGGTAAATGAAACCACCACTTCTACTTCAACAGTTTCTTTTCTCGCACTTACCGCCTGTGGAACACCCTACACTTTTCAAAAATTTAAATGCAACTTCAGTCGCAATCTTCTATCTTCTTGAAACCAGTTCAGCTTTTATCCCCCTCCTTGCACCCAGTCTCTTCTCTCACCTTCATTCTCTCTAAACCCCTGCGTACTAGTGGCATTGCCGTTTTGCTTAGGGTGAAATGATTTAAAAAATTATAGTTATTTAAATTTTATAGAATAATTCGATATGCTACCAATGTAAGGGAGACAATTCATTTATAGCTATTTTGTTTTAGGTTGTCTTTCTTGTATTGAAAATAAGTTCTTTTTCTTCAAAAACGGTTATGAGCTTATAGTATTTTATGAGAACATTTCCTTTTGAAAATGTAACTTTAACTCTTATGGGATTAATCAGTTAAAATAGTTTTAATACTGCTTTTAACTGTAATTGTTGTAAAATATTAAAATAATTTTACAAATATATATTTAGCTATATTTGAATTTTTACACACACACACCGCTATATACGTATAGGTGTGTGTATGTAAAAATTCAGATATAGCAAAAATAAAAATTTATTTGTAAAATCATTTTAATATTTTACAACAAATTAAAAAGAGGTTAGGACCTAGGATGGAGCTCTGGGGGACACCTGCGTTAGAGAGAGAGAGAAAGAGAAAGAGAGAGAGAGAAAGAGAGAGTAAGGGGTAGAGAGTGCATCAGATTTTATTCTGTACGTTAATTTTTCTCACTCTAGATTGGACATTTATATATCTGCCTGTCATCAGTTTTCTCATATGTGTACATTCCAGGTGCATTTGGGTTGATCACATGTTTTTATATGTCGAGGCAGCCACTGACAACCTGTGTAGTACGGATCTCCACCTCCAGCTCGGATGTCATCCCTCAGATCAACCCTGCATATCGCTACTGAAATACACAAAGTCTATTCCCCAATGACACATGACCCAGTGGATAAAAGCGTTGATTAATGTAATACAATGACTTGAAAGAAAAGAAAAAAATCTTTGAAAGTTGAGTTACTAAAGGGAGATAACTGGAAAACAGAAAAGGCATGTCACGTCAAACTAGAACACCCTACCCCCGTGGACGAAATAAAGGCTTCAGTTCGAAATTCCAACATATATCACCTGACGAAGGCCGGAGCGTACAGTGGCCGAAACGTCGTGAATATGAAAGTAAAGATGAGGAATACAGCCCGAACAATGTAAATAGTGTAAATAGTTACAACATCCCATCTCAGAAATATAGACAGATACTCAGCTGATGTTCATAAATGAGATCAGGATGTACTTATATTTATATGAACAATGTATTATGTGATAATATCTACTCATTATTGATAAAAATTGTTTTGAAGCTGGGTTTTTTCTGGATATATTTACATTTATATTAATGATATATTATGTGAGTTTCAGTTGATAATATCTGTCCATATTTAAATATTGATAATAACTTGTTTTTTAATAAGGTTCACCGAATAAAAGGCCCAAGTGCCACTCAAACTAGAGGGTTACTGTGTTGAGTTGTATTAGTATAAGAAAGGGCAAGATAACAGGAAAGATAGCTAATTCTAGACTTAAAGAAGTCACGATTTAATTAGCGAATAAAATTTCAGAGTTCAGCTGGAGACTTTCGAAGTATCCAGTTGAACTAGCCTTTAGAAGGAACCGGAAGCTCGATCCTAATTTGGAAACAGGGAATGAACCTCTACTCCTGTTCAAGAGACCGTGGAGGAGTGTGAACCGGACAAACCTTTGACAAAAGACAAACCTTTGTCGGGATTCAGGTTTCATTATGAAAACAAAGTACGATATGTTATTCATAAATAAACCCAAACAATAAAAACCACAGAAACATATATTTGATTATCCCAAAATCCCTTATACTTGAATAAATTATTATTATTTTTTTTATTTTTTATTTTTTTTACAGTAAGGTTTACACTGCATAAGGCAATGGGGGCACTCGAGGTAGAGGGTTACATTAAGCGGATATTGAAGAAGATAACGGTTAAGCCTAGACTTGAATAGCTTAAGATTGTAGTGGTCAGGGAAACATTCTTTGGGAGCCGGTTCCACGGGGTAGTGTTTCGCGAAAAGGAGCTATTCGAGTGGAACTCACTTCTCACCAGTGGAATACGGAGGAATTGTGGGTGATTTGCTAAAATGTGAGTGGCATGGGGAGGGGTCCTTGCTTTGAAGGTTAAAACTGGAGGAACCAAGGAATGTAGTTCATCAGAGAAGTTACCATGGAAGTAGCGATAGAGTAGTGAGAGGCTTTCTCCATCCCGCCTGCAAGAGAGAGAGAGAGAGAGAGAGAGAGAGAGAGAGAGAGAGAGAGAGTGGTTGGAGGGTGGGAATTATTCGTCTTCAACAAGGACTCGTAAACGCTTTCTAAATACAATTTCAATCGTTATCTCCTGTCTTCTTGATTCCTATTCTTTTATTGTTCTCGCTCCTTAATAATGCTTTTCTTTTACTTATTCTTTCACAGAGTAACCCTTTAGTATCTTAGTGGCTTTAATGTCTTGCTTGGAAATAATTTTAAAAAAAAAGCTTCTTCGTTTTAACGTGTACTAATCAAAAACAAAATTATCTAAAAAACAATACTTCTCTGCATTTATCTTGAACTGTCATGAATTTTGAAGCGTTTCTATAATGTATTACCTCCAACACTAATGTCAAAACATATTTCACCTTCCCCACCTGTTCTCGTCTAAGTTATGTTGTCATGAAGGACCAATTATCTACCCTAGTCATCAGGCCTATCTTCTGAAGCTCTACATTCATCGTTAAAAATTACTGTTGAAAACAGTTTCCATGTATTTCTTCAGCCATAGAGACCATATCTATTTGCGATGTTTACTTAAAGGTTGTAGTTTGGATGTTTTACGACTTTAGCTGATGTTCTTAATATTCTGTATCTTTTCTCTTTGTTTACATTCACAATTCCATCTTCTTTCAAATATGCTTTTGTTGCTCCTTTTTTATTAACTTTTTAATTTTTCTTAAACCTTTTTGTGGCGTTTTTAAAACCATTTTTTTCTTGTTTTTACCTTGCATAAAATTTGTACAAACGTAATTTGAATTTCAACCCTCAATCGCATTAAATATCTCATTTAAGATTTAATAGTGATATTCATTGATTGCGTGACCAGACTTTTTCAAGATTTTCGTCTTCTTGCAAATACAACACGTACACTTACCTTTTCTTACCCAAACCTTCTTTAAAACGTTTCTTGACTGTTTCAGCAACAGTTTACTTTCTTTATTAAAAAATACTAATTGTTCTCATAATGCAAAACCTAATAACCACTCAAGGTAGAAGGTGTGAGTTATCCCACTTGACTTTGCCAAAAGACCGTCGCCAGGGGTCGCTTCTTAAGCCTATAAAAAGACGTGCATTTCTCTCTCTAGCCCCTTTTACTGCTTTTTAGAACTGACCTTCAAAGCGCGCGCGCATACACACACATTGACAAACGCATTCTTATAATCGCTATTTTCACATATTTTCCTTTCGTCACATGTAATTCCTTTTGTAAATACATGCATTGTCGGTTTTTTTTTTATATCTATAGATTTGTGTTAATCATTTTTAACTTGGACTCACATTGAGTCGGCCAATATTGTTTGTAGGATAAATTTTCCAGGAGCCCGTAAATATTTACTATCCAAAGTATTGATTCCCACAACATAATGGTGACTAAATATTTATTCAAATATGCTAGTAATCCCGCAACAATGGTTACTGATTGAGGTACTTTACAGTGAGGTGATTCTGAGAGAATTAGAATTCTTATCAGGATTCATTATTGGTGGCCACAATGTTAACAATATTAGATATGCAGATAACATAGTCCCGATTGCAGAACCAGAAAGGTAACTGCAGAAGTTAGTGTGGGAAAGCAGGAGTAAACATCAACTATAAGAAATCAGAATATATGGTTATCAGCAAACAGAAGAGTCGAATATGCGAATTACAAACTGGAGATTCCAAAATCAAGCAAGTAGAAGAAATCTAAATATCTAGGAAGTGTTTCAACAGAGGACGGAAATTGCGACACCGAGATCTGAAGTCGCATTGGGATAACGAAAGATGCTTTCCAAAAGCTAAGCAAAGTTTTAAGAAGCAGGAAACCTCGTTAGAAACAAAAAAGAGCACTCAACTGTTATGTAATATGGGTTCTCCTATATGGCAGTGAATGCTGGAGAAACTCATCAAAGATAAAGAAAAGGCTTGATGCAGCAGAAATGTGATTCTGCAGAAGGATGCTGAGAATACCATGAAGTAAACCTGTGAACAACAACCAAGTTTTAGGCAAAATGGAAAGGGTACTTATACTTAGTATCCTTTCTCTTATTTTTATCTTTCAATTGGATGACGCAAGTTGGCAACGAGTAAGTTTTTAGGAAAGAGGAACGAAATGGACACTTTTGCTTTGAACCAGAAAATGACAGTCGAAATTTCTGAGACACATAATGAGAAAAGGAAGCTTGGCGAATTCGATACTCACAGGACATAATGAAGGCTAAAGAGGCAGAGGGAAACAGCTTGTGTAAATAAATGGTCTAACTGGCCGTGGGAGAAATAGTAGGTAGACAAATTTTGTTTCGGGGTAGGAATTTGTGGGGAGTCATGATCACCCACATCATGGAGGGACACGGTACATAAAAAAAGTTTAGACCATTATTTTTTTTTTTAAATCCATCAATTCGATTTAATTATTCCATCCTGCGAATTAATTCAGTTAGTTTAACAATAAAGGGCAAAATAATTTATAGTTTAGGCACCGATTTAAACAGAACAAGTGACTCAATTTCATGGCTATGTCCAATTTTAAAATAATGTATACTTAAAAACATATCAACTGAATTACAACTAAAAAAAAGGACCGGAAGTCACAAGTCAAACAAAATAAGTTTTATATTACGGCTACGCAATATTTGGTAGAATGACTTCATTACAGAAACAGAGAAAGAAAGATGGCGACGATACTAGGACCCATTATAAGCTTGTGATTAAAAACAATATAAAAAATATATGAATGAATGGTATCTCATGCACGTTTTTTCTCCTTAGAGATTCCCATCATCTAGTTAGCATTAACGATGCATAACTGACACCAGTAAATGGACCGCGAACACTGTTATGACATCAATTTAACTCACAAAGCAGATCTGTACCTTTATGCATTTGTAGATATAAAAAATAATTTAGTAGTGATAGATAATAGAATAAATACATTCATTAAAGAGATTATGCATTATCTGACAACTATTCGACAGTCCATTGCAAAGCAGTAGTGATTAGATCGGCTTCGATGTTTTTTATGTGTTTGGGTTCAAACGTGTAGAGTTCAAATGGGCTGAAAGATCTGTTAGGTAGACAGGGTGTGATAAATTATTTATTTTATAAAATAGAGTCTGCGTATGTGGAATGGCATATTGCCTTTGTTTTAAAATCGGTGAACATGTAGCAATTGATATAATTATCTGACTCCTTAGAGAGGATCACAGGTTACTTAGTGCTAAAGATAGTGTTGAATGAACTTAGTTTTGTGTAACAGAAAATCGAGTCAACTCGATAATAGAGTTGGTTGCGTGTGGTGCAGTAACCACCACGAGTTACGTCCTCTTCCACAATTGGCTGTTGAGAGAGAACATTCTACTTACAGTAGGTGGCGCTGACAATTTGCATATGAACGATAATGGGCAGGTATCAGCCAGTAGCCAACGTCGGTCTAGGACTAGGAGAGCTATATAACACCAGTTTTTTTCCTCAGTCAAGAAGAGTGCTCTCAACGTACGGGTGGCGGTTTTTTTTTGTTTCTAGCCCAGCTAAGTTTTGCTTGACGACGATTTCTTGAACAACTGTCAATTTACGTCAAGTTAATCGTTTTATTTTTCGTTTTCTTTCTGTTATTTTTTAAAAATCCTTTTGAATTTTTGATTTTCAGTTTATTGCTTTGATTCTTCACTTTTGTTTTAATATCTTTTCATGTTTTTTCTTTGTCTCTTCTTTTTTGTTAGCCAAACTTTTAAATTTCTTTGTGTATGTCGTTTTGACATTTATTTCGTTTTGTTTTACATTTTCACGCCAAGTTTAAGTTTTCTTTTGAGTTATTTTTGTTACCTCCCCTGCGACTACTAAGTCGCAAGACTTTATTCGGTTCCAATCTAAAAAAACTGGAAGCCATATAGGCAAACGTTTTCATTTATTTGGCCGTAGTAGTACTAGGTTGGTCCTGTCATGGCGAAGACGGTGAACATGGAAGCGTCACCACAAAAAAAAAAAAAAATCGGCCTGGGGTGAGAGAAGACTCCAAAAGGATGCTGCATATTATAAATCCCTCAAAGAAAAATATGAGGTATATATAAAAGGGAATTAGTTACTCAGTATTCCAGAGGCAATTAATACAGTAAAAACCAGAACTATTTCACTGCTCACAATCGATGTGAGAATACGAGGACCGACTGGTGTCAGTAGAGAGACAATGGAAGAAGCATTAAAAAGCCTCAAGATAGGTCCAAAAATCTTAACCAAAAGGAAAAACGCCTTATGAAATATCCTGTTGGCGACGGAGGAAGAGGCGAAGAAATTGGCGGGAAGCACCCTGGCCACGAAATCCGTTCGCCTACAAACGAAATACTTAGGGACAAGAACAAAAATAACCGTTCACTGTGTCCCAGTCGGTATTAACGGCGATAGGCTGGGAGCTTTTTTTTCTTTTTTTTTTTTTTTTTTTTTTTTTTACCCAGTACGGCGAGGTAGAGGACTCAGCATCAGTAATCAAGATGGGAATTGCCACTGGAGACTTCGTTCTCCATGTCACCTTAACAAGGAAAAGTTTTGGAGAGATCCTCAATACATTAATGTTCCGGGAAAGGATTATGTTCGTTGTCGTTGAAGGTCGTCGCCCCTACTGCTGGTCATGTGGAGCCGTGGGACACATGGCAAAGGCATGTCCTGGCAAAAAGGCGGCGTCACGGTCCAGTCCAGCAGCAGAAGCGGAAAAGAGCAGTAGTATCCGGCGAGGTTCCTGATGGGAATGGAAAGATCTGGGCAAGAAGAGTCGAAAAACTACCAAATCGTCTCCTCCAGCAGGAGGTCCTACAGCAATCTCCACCCAAGGAGCGGCCGGAGCCGGAAAAGCAGCACCAGCCGCTGCCTCACCCACCTCCCACCAAAAGGCAGCAACAAGACCAACAACAATTGTAGCAACAAAAGAAACAGCAACAACAACTACACAAGGCTCAACAACAGAAACAACGCAGTGTGCGGATTTAAACATGGAGGTGGGGGAAATCACGGTCCTACTCTTTGAAGAGGGGAAGGGACGAGAAAGAGGACATACCCACAAAGGAGAAGCCGGATGAACGAGGCTGGAAGGAAAAGGTCATAGACAGAGCCAGGTCCCAATTCGTCCCTGCGGCCCCAGCCGAAAAGTGAAAAATATCCCCAAATCAAGGAACCTTCACCCTTCACATCCCCACCCCCACTCACTCTACATCCTCCCTGGGTTTAACTTCTACACCCCTTCCTCCATCCACTTCTTACTCGCCTCACACTGCCAGGGAGAAGAAAAAAAATATTTTCCCTGAAGAAATCTGTAAACAGAATGAAGAATCACAAAAACCCATCCTAGGTACCTTATTTAAGCTTACCTCGGAAAGGTAACGTTTATAAGGGACACGGAGATTCCTGAAAATGAGGTACCACTTAGACGAAGCTAAGAACGCTTTTCCCAGATGTACGAATCCTTACACCTGCAGATTTCCGCCCGGTATGTGAATAGGGTTTTTGATTTTCTTTTCTCTTTTTCAGACCTAAATCATGTCAAGATAGCCAGAATACGAACGGCTCGTGGGATCGGGGTAAGGCTCCAGGAAACATCCTTTGTTTGCAACGTTGATGCCTGTGTGCTGTCTAACGACTTTGTCGTCTATTCAGCATATGGGGACCGACTGGCCAGAGGTGTTTGCTGGTTAAGCGTACCCTGGATGCGAACGTGGACCTTATTCATGCCGATGCCGAGGGCCGGTTGATCGTGACCGATATTGCTGTGAAAAGTAGCGAGGTTCAAATCGTCACGGTTTATGCACCCAACGACCAGGAGGAGCGTGTCTCGTTTTTTCGGCAGTTGGGGCCGTCCCTTGTGGATTCAATGCGCTTAGTCTAAGTGGAGGACTGGAATGCCATTCTGAACCCCAAGATAGACTGGGATCGGGGAGCTAGCAGTAGGTCGGGCGATCGTAGCTTGGTTAATCTGATCGACGAGTTTGGTCTCGTCGATAGATACCGGGTTAATCACCCTGGTTGGGAGATGTGGACGTGGGCACTTAAGTGGCTGGATAGCATATTAATCAGAAGGGCCAACATAGATTTACTAGATTATCCCATGTTCCACTGGTTAAGCTATTTGGACCATAGACTTGTCTGTGCCCGGATGGCGTTAGACAGTAGGCCTGGAATGGCTGGCTACTGGAATTTCAATTTGTCTTTACTGGACAGGCGGGATTTTCAGGTCCATGAAGCGGGAACAACTGGGGGCGGTTATTGGGAATAAGTGGTGGGAGAGGCTTAAGAATAGGATTAGATCCTTAACAAACGGCTTGCGCTAGATAAGCTTAACAAGGTGAAGGCTCTTAAGAATAGGCTTTCCCGAGCGGAGGCTGGCGGATCCCCTTTAGATAGCCCTAGCTAAGGAGGCCCTCGAGCGTTTTGCTAGCAATCGCCACATGGGTCAGGTAATTAAACAAGTTAAGATGTAATCCGAAACTGTGAACATGGGCACAGAGAAGCACAAGTAAGAGATCCGCCGAGGTTCCGGTCACTACATTCGAGAGGTCAAAACCCCGGAGGGGCGTCCTTTGGTGTCGACTGACATGTGTTAGACGTTTCGGCGGCATTTCGAGAGCCGGTTTACCAACGAAGAGTTTCGTAGCTATTTGGCTGACTTTCCTCGGCCTTCGCCGACTGAAGCGGCTATCTGCGAGGAGGGAGATCACAAAGGGCAAGGTCAACGCGGCATTGAAGAAGGTCGGCAGAGGAAAGTCGCCGGGTTTAGATGGTTTGGCCTATGAATTGTACTGTCGCACATCTTTGTCCCGATTTTGAGTGTGGTGTTTAACAACTGGTTAAACCAGGATTCCGTCCCCGACTGGATTTCCAGGGGTGTGATCACTCTGCTGAAAAAGGGCAAGGGTGTTGGGCGGAATTTACATGATTAAAGGCCCATAACCCTGCTACACACAGTAGCCTTGCGCTGTGAAGGGCCGAACAATTCAGAGCAACCTGCATCTGATCCTCACGATCCTAAAGGGTGTAAAACACTACGAGCAAGCCGCGCTGATAAATTTGGATCAGTCCATGGCATTTGATTTTGAGTTGACCATCGCTAACTGGCTGTTGTCATGCAAACCGCCGAATTCGAACCCGATATTTGCCGGTCGATTAGGCTCCAGTATCACTCCCCCAGTGCTGTGGTACAGGTGAACAGGAAACTGTCGAGCGCTTTTTCGCTGTCTCAGTCGGTTCTTCAGGGTTGTTCACTGTCGCTCCTATTTTACGCTTTGGCACTGTAGCCTCGCCTTCACCGGCTGAGGGACAGGGCGTGCAGTCTAGCTCCACGTGGAATCGCTCTCCCTCGTAGGGTTCGAGCCAGGGCTTCCGCATACGCCGATGACTTATCTAATTTCATGTGTTTCTGCAGCGACATTAAGGTGGTACTGAAGGTGTTTGAACGGTATAAAAAGGTATCAGGGGCCAAGATTAACCGCGACAAGTTTTCCGGCTTGATGTTAGGTGCCTGGAAGGGCGTCGATCTTCCGAGACCCTTTGGTTGGACGGACGGTCCTGTCCGCATTCTCGGAGTGAGGTTTGGACCCGAGAGCTGGAGAAAAATTGGTCAAAAGTACAGGCAAAGGTCGGCGTGGCGGTCAAGACTTGGCGCCGGTTATCAGTGAAGGGTGGGGCTGAGGCGTGTGCATCTTTCTTCTTGTCCTTTACCGCCTGTCTGTACTTCCTCTCTGTAAGAAACGTAAGAAGGCGATCGAGCTCTTTCTCTCCTCCCTCTTGTGGAGGGGAATGCAATCATCACGTCGAGAGAAGTCTGTGCCCAACGTCCGTGTCGTGGGGTCTGGGAATGCCACACTTGGCGAGTCACAAGCTCGCCTCAAGGCTGGCTTTCCTACGCCGCGCATTGACAAGGAACACGATTTTGGCGGGGATTGTGAGGGCAGCGTTCCCATTCCTTACTATCACTCCCCTCATTTCGAGGGCTGAGTGCTTTCGTAAGCCCCGGGATTAATCGAGTTTCACATAAATTGTTTTCTTTTTAATTTTTTTGTGCTTGGTTAGATAAAAAAGGTCACCTCTCCTCTTCCTGCCCAAGGAAAAAGCCCCAGTCAACCAAAATTCCCCTTTGGTCGAGTCTGTTAAAATCCGACTCACCTGTAGTGGGCATTGTGGAATCGATGCGATCAAACCCAGGTTGTGTCTCGTCCCACATTACCCGACAAAAATTTGCCTGCCGCTTGTGAAGTTGCGGAGAAAGAAGGAAAATTGATGATCGTTTGTAAGGCCAGAGAGAAGCGCCAGACAGCGGGGCCTCAGTCCCCAGAACCCCCAAAGGAAAAGGCACAAACTCCCTCTACTTTTAGTTTCTCCTCTCTTCAGCATGTTTTGATGGATGATTTATGCGCCCAATGACCATGCTGAGCAGCCTGATTTATTTTGGGGGATGGAGCCGTTGTTTGACAACATCTCGTCAGGTAATCTTACCGGTTGATTGAAATACCGTCCTTGGCATCAATATAGATCGTATTGGGGTAAGATCGGGTACTAACAAATCGGATGTGAAACCATTTTGGGAATTTATCAGTAAGTTTCAACTCGTCGATAAGTACCGTAATGAACACCCACTGGGGGTAGTGTGGACTTTGACTAATAGGGACAGCTCGGCCTCGGTGTTGCTACATCGCCAGAGTCCTAGTTAAGCGAAAAAAATTCAAATTTAATTATATAATTAAATTAAAAGCATTAGTTATGTTTCATCTTCAATTTAATTATATATATTTAATTTAATTTTACAATTAAATTTGAAGTTTTTAGCTTCGGTTTTTGAAACATGGTAATTCCTGTGTAGCGAAGAAACCATATTTCAAATCGGTTAATTTATAATATTTATGGTCTGTAAATTTACATTGAGCATTGTTTTGTAAAAATAAAAATACCAATAAGAACACCGGATTATATATCTTACTGTTCTTTTTTTATTATAATTATATATATATATATATATATATATATGGATAATGATTCGACGAGAAGATAAATACTGATTGAATATGATTGAGATAAAGAGATAGAAAGCAAATTATAGACTGCGTCAGTTATAAAATTTTAATATCCTGAAGGTGCCTATATATATATATATATATATATATATATATATATATGATTGAATAAATTACAGACATTATGTCTGCTAATTTTTAACAAAATCCGTTCATACTCATGAATAACCTTCCGTGTATTGATGTTAAAGGATGAGAAATGTGCTATAGCTGTTTAAATTATTTACTTCAATCTGTCTTTTCACAAGGCCATGTTTAAATTGCCAGGTGATATTGTTCCTGTGGGCTTCTGGTTTATATAATTTAAAATTTGTGTATTTAGGCAGCAAATTCTCTTTAGGCATATCTGATTGAATAAACTACATTATTTCTACTAATGTTTAACAAAATATGTTCATACCCAAAGAGAATTTGCTATTTAAATAGTGTGAAAAGGCAAAATGAATTAAATAATGTTAATGAAAATAAAAGAAATATAAACAGCTATAGCACATTTCTCTCATCCTTTAACATCGATACACGGAAGGTTATTCGTGAGTATGAACGGATTTTGTTAAAAATTAGCAGACATAATGTCTGTAATTTATTCAATCAGACATGCCTAAAAGAGAATTTGCTGCCTAAATACAAATATATATATATATATATATATATATATATATATATATATATATATATATATATATATATATCACATTGTTCATATCTAGCTAGTTATCTGGTTTAATGCTGATCTTTCCTAATCTTAAGTAGATGTAAAAGAATGCATATTGGAAGCTTATGATCATTCTTTTTCAATCAGACTATACTGTCAAGACGCGAAGCACCCAGAGGACAGCCCTTAGCTCTAAGACATGTGATATCTGATATAAATTATCATCATAATCATGGCCGGGTGTGGCCGTAGGGTTATTGCACAGCTGAGCACCTGACCAGTTCGATCTATATATTTGTATTTACTCATATGTAACATGTCTTGGGCAACTAGACATGGCGGAACCCATCCCTCTCCAGGTCAAACCAAAGCTGATTTCCTCCAAATTGAAAGTTCGCCTTGGTCACAGACACTGGCTGTTGATTCCATTGGAGGAACCTTCCGCCTTGACTGTTGATCTGCCTAGGAAGCGCTCCGTCCAGCGATGCCATATCATCATCGAACTGGCTACATATTTAGCTATGCATCTGTTGGGCTAGATAGTTGTTGACCCTATAAGAAAGTTCATCAGCCATTTTACAGTTATTGTTTTCAATCCTATTATTGTAATCATTATCACAACAAAATATATATTTTATTGCAGTTACAATAAGTTTATTTGTAATTTACCCCTGAAGATGACCACGGAAAAGATCGAAAGTACTAGGGTTAGAAAAAACTACGGCGCCTTAATCTTAAAATCAAGAAACTGATTAGAGAACTGGAAAGGATCACTATAAAAGAATAAAATAGACATAATATGTCTATTATTCAACGAAACATATAATGACGACTATATAGGAATTCAGTTCATTAGCTCCTTTAGTTATGATGTCAAAGACTACTGATATACAGACATATGGAAGAAAATTAAATCTTGTCAAGCCAACACGTGTTTCTTTGTTTTTACTTTTATTACTATTCTTTACTCATCATAGTTCACATATATTACCATTACAACATATGACAGGAAGTCAGAAATATAACAGCATATACTCTTAGCAGTTCTACTGAAGGATTATCATCCATATTTCCTTCATAAGCACACACTGCTTTCAATAGAAACTAAATCCTTGTGATCATCTTTCAGTTATTTGTTCTTTCATAAATCAACACAGTATGTCATAGCCAAGAGTTAATACAACATTGGATGCTTGTTCACCGAAAAAATATTCTTGGTTTTAGCCATGAGCTCAGATTACATTTCAACTCCGCATGCGTACATGCATATTTTAGTTCGCCTTGACATTTCCCTGATGGACTCCAATACAAATGGCCGCTTTGATCATACTGATTCGCTATACTCTTTTTCACCCCGTTACTTTGTTTCTTTCTTTATTGCTTTTCTCTCTCTCTCTTTCTAATATTTTTATCCTATCTAATCTTTTCTTTTTTTCTTTCCGTCCTAAATCCTCACCCCTCACGATCTATATCTATTCATATCTATCTACCTATTTAGTGTATTTCCCTAGCATATTTACATTTCTAATCATTTTTTTCGGTGCCGACGGACTGTTCGAATTTTGAATGTTTTTAATTCTCAGTAAGCCTCTTCATTGAAATTCAAATTTCTTTGATGGTCATTGGTCTGCCTTTAATAATTGACATAAACGCTGATATCGTTTAGTATTTTATTAGAATTAGATATATATTTTTTATAGAAAAAAAACCATTGTCAATCATTAGTCGTTTTCTTATTACATTTTTTAAAGTTTAACTTAAGAAAATTTTATGGAAAATTATTTTTGATATCGTGCATCTTTATTTCACGATCTTGTTTAATTTCAAACATTTGACGTAACGTACATATAGTTTTTTTTTTTTTTTTTTTAATTATCCATAACCTGACAGAGACGATGATTGAAAGTTTTGTGTTGTTGGTTATAGTTGGACAACATTATCCTGCCGAGTAACCTTAACAAAGAAATACACACGCAAAACAAAAGTCTGTCAATTAAATATAACCACAGGTTTATATTGACATGTCACTGTTCCTAGTTAGACAAAAAGCGGCGACAAACAAAATTTTCACGTAAAATGACAGATCGTCATTGTTCTAACCTATCTAATAAGGTATGGCGATTAAGTTTTTTTTATTATTATTATTTATTCAATTTTTCTAGCATTCGTACAAGTATTTTCTTTTCTGAACATAAAGTGTGTAAAAACTGTCCAAAGTTTCTATATATCCAAGAACTTTCGGTTATTCTTTTAGCCATTATCGAGGATTTTTTTTAACTTAATATGTAGATTTCTTATTCATGTGAATCTATAGTGATGGGGATGTTTTCGACATTTTTTTTCCAAACACGGTCAGCATTTTGTGGCGGTGTTCATAGTTTACAGCTAAATGGAATAAATTTCCATACGGCGATATTTTATGTTTTGTTTTTATATAACTGAATAACAAAGCAGAGAAAATATGCTAGTATGCATGTAAAAGAAAGAAGACATTGAAAATTAGGAATTGTGTGGGTGATACATGCGCGGACACACGCGTCCGTGGACACACGCGTGCGTGCGTCTGTGTGTATGTGTCTGCGGGTGAAAAAGTTCAGTCACTAAAGGGAAAAACGTCCCCATGCCCTAGACAAGGTCCCATGTTCATTTTTACTTACAAATCGTGACAGTTAAGATGTGATGAAATATATTTTAATGTTTAAAAAAAATTATTCAGTATTATTAATGTTTATATAATAAGCATTATAACATAGTACAAATAGCTACAGGAATCATTCGTACACCCATTAATTTTGAATATTTTTATCCATTTCTCAATCTAATGCCCGTATGATGCCAAGTTTTTTTTATGTTAATGAGCACAAAAAAAAATATAAAACTCAATTTTCAGAACAATAGATTAAATACAACAAATTTGACAGGCGAATTATGCAAATGTGTGTGTGCGTGTAAAATGAGAAAGCAAATTCTAGTGACCATGTGTAAATGAAACAATAATCACGGTTCTATTTGGTTCCGTCAGCATTTGAACCCCATATACATAAGGGTAAGGTTTTGGCTTTTCTCATAATTTGACACTGACTTTACAGATAATCTAACTTTCCCGCCTAGCGTTACTCAATATTTGTGGTTCTATCGTGAATTTCACCATTTTCACCTAAAATTTGCTGCATCGCGTTTCGACATTCAATCTGTGCTGTGCATTAAAATCAGGGCAAACTGAAATTGTTTGCGATCTGGAATTAATGTACGCTTTAATGAGAAATAGAATTATTCTATGTATAATATAAATATATTTTAAGTTATTTTACTACAGAAATGCATTAGGAATACTATTACTATAGAAATGTACTGTTATTTATTGTTCTACAGAAAATCTGTTGCAAATGTTTTTATTAAAAAGTATCATTGAAAATCAGGAAGAAAGGTATTTTCAGTGGTTACGAATTAAGGCAAATGTTACTGGAGCTATTGTATGAATAATATTACTGAATTCTGATTTAGTTTCTAAAATAACCGCTTATTGTTGAGTTTTGTAATTTTATGATTTAAGCCTCGATTTGAATTAATACCAAAGTGAGGCGACTGACATTAGCGAGATGGATGTGAAAAAAATCGATTTTCCATTTATGGCCTTTTGCTGACTTTTTATTGCTAACGTTAACAACAGTTACCACGTTTTGAATAATAAAATCACTTAAGTATTGCTTTTTAACAAACGTTGACAATTCTATTCTGTTTGATTTGATATTTTAGCCCAACGGAATGATTTATAAACATTTCCTAATCTCATACCGCTGGATTCTTTGACTTCAATTTGAAAACGCAGGTATAACATTAGAAAAAAAAACCTTAAACAACGAAAACAGATTATAAATAACTAGTCAGTTTTCCTATTTCAATTTTCTGATGACTCCTAATTCTTAAGTTAATAATTAAATAAGATCCTTGAGTTCTATAGCTGTAAAATACCCTTATTTGACCTTAACACCTTTAACATAATATTGCAATAATAACATAAATCGTAAAGCAGGCCATTATTTAAAGAACTAAGAAGGTACAAATGAAAAGATTCAAAATTGACAAGGTTTTTCATTTCACTGAAGCAGACGTTAAGCACAAAAATGTGATCACCTTCTTTATATTCCCCTTTCTTTCTTTCTGTCTTTCCCTTTCTTTCTTTCTTTCTGTCTTTCCCTTTCTTTCTTTCTTTCTGTCTTTCCCTTTCTTTCTTTCTGTCTTTCCCTTTCTTTCTTTCTGTCTTTCCCTTTCTTTCTTTAAAACCAACCAGCTCTTTTGATATATCTTTTCTTTCGATTTGTGGACAGGGGACAGGCAAGTTATTACAGGTTTATCTTTGTAATCAAACAGGTATAGTCCTTTGTTTATCTGAGATAATGGCAAAGCGCAACGTACGCACTAAGGGACGAAGGAACAGACAGAATTATATGTTACAGAGAGCTAGTCTTTCCAATCATTCCCTGACGTGCTGGGTTCGATCCTTACTAATCGCTTCAGGATTGTTTCCATAAGTTTATCGTCTTCTTTTATGTACCGTGTCCCTTTAGGACGTGACGAACCATAGCCCTCCAAAGCTTCCTGTTCTTTGTAGTTCTAAGCAACGCTTGTCTCCTTATCCTCCCCCTCAATGTCCCTGTTCTGTCATCGATTTACATAAAATTATTAGGTAATCTTTCCTGCTCCACTTAGTAAAATGTATGTTGTAACTGAACATCTTAACCGTATATATGTATAATAAATAATAGTAAGCGCATCTCTGTGGAATAATGACTACGGAGCCAACCTAACAAGATATTACTATGCTGTAGGGATTTCTAAAATAACTGGATACATCACAGTTGTAGCCTTTGTTAGATTAAACTCAGCTTAGTGTAATAACAATGGAAAACTTGGTGCCTGCTTTTCAAGTTTTATTTGATTCAATTGTATAGTTACAGTTAACAGTTTAACCATTCACTCCGCTTGGTCCAGTAATCAAGGCTTCGCATGTATACTCACTCGGAACCGGAAGAACAAAACCAGCATTTCCGCTTGATACGCTCGTTCAAAATTAGATACATGAAGTAAATACAATCTGATTCCGTATGGAATCCATATAGTACAGAAATAAATTAATTTCTACATAAAAGGCAGAGCGCTTTGCCTCGATCTTTGCTTCTAACTCACAGGCCACCCACTTCCCAACGTCCCCCCGTGTATTAATGACATTATCAGCAAATTTCATTATATTTATTACAGCCCGGGGAGTCTCAAGACATCAAAAGTCTTGACCCTACGAAGGTCACTGGCCCAGACAAAATTCAAGTGGTTGTCCTTAAGAATATCAACCCAGAGTTATCCCTGATTTTAGTGAAATTATTTAACTGCTGCTTGAAGAAGAAATCCTTCCCAAATTTGTGGAAGGTGTCAAGTGTATGCCCTGTTTTCAAGAACGCAAGTGAGCGCTCATCCCTCTTTCAGTACAGACCCATTAGTCTTCTCAGTGTCATTAGCAAACTTTTTAGAGCTATAACCAGCAAGAAGGTTGTTGATCAACTCAAAAGTAACAACCTCTTGAGCGACAAGCAGTACGGATTTAGATCGATCGATCGCCTGCTGCTATCCTAAGTGCCATTATTCACAGAATCAGTGAGGCGCTAGACAATAAATACATCTCAAGGACGATCGCATTAGATATTTCAAAGGCCTTTGATAAAGTGTGGCATAAATGATTACTGCACAAGCTCTCTAGTTATGGAATCACTGGAAGAGTCTTCTCAGTTATAAAATCCTTCCTAACGAGTATGTCGCTGAAAGTAGACGTTAAAGGCCAGTCCTTCGAGGCCCTAGCAATCAATGTAGTTGTCTTCCAGGGTTCGCTTCTTGGTCCAACCCTGTTTCTACTTTCCAAAAATGATCTGCCTAAGAGTATATTCTGACTATTTGTGAATATTTATGCTGATGATGCACCTCCCAAACTCTAGATGACCAGAGATTGGCAGCTGATCTCTCCTCTGATCTAGCTCTGGCAGCGCAGTGGAGAAAAAACTGGTTGGTCACATTCAATTGCTCGAAAAACAAACCAGTTACATTTTATTATCGGCGATCAGATCCAGAACTATCACCAATCACGATGAACAGATATTTTGTTTTGTTTGTTTTACATTACATTATAGAAATCATGCTTAACACGTACGTTAAAAAGAAAGAGGAAGGGAGACAAAATAAAAGAGAAAGAGATAGGCAGAGAGAGCGGGAAGAGATGAAAAGGTAGCGAGAGAATGAGAGATGAAGAGAGAAAAGGCGGGAAGAGAAAAGGTAGACTGATAGCAAGCTAGCTAGCTAGATTTTTTTTTTTTAATCGAATTCGCCCCATACAAGGTAGAAAACCCACTAAGACACAGGGGGTTACTGGGTGGAAAAAAACAACAACAAAAAAAAACAAGCATTATTGAGGAGCGAGAACAATAAAAGAGTAATCAAGACAGACGATAACGATTGACATTGGATTTAAATTTTTGAAAATCAAATTTGATTGAAAAGCAAGAAGCCATAAGGGAGTTCCACAAGCGGGAAGTGCGAGAAAAGACACTGTTAGCATAGAATTTACGGCTACATCTAGCCAAATCAACTGTAAATTGATGAGATCTTGTTGCTAATCTAACATTGCTCTTAAATTCATAAATTCTAGGTACTATAGTAAAGAGTTCATCCGAACAATTAGCATGAAATTATTGATAGAAAAGGCACAGGGAAGCAACTTTATACTGGTGGGAAAGTGATTGAAGCTGAGACGCCAGGTCAGGACCAATAATATTACTGATTCGTTTTAGGATTTTATCAAGAATCTTTAAATATATAGCAGGAACACTGGAATATACGTGACAACAATATTAGAGGCATGAACAAATGATAAACGTATAGATATATAAGATAAATTCAGGAGAGAAAAATAGTCTAGTACGACCTAGTGAACCAACTTTCTTAGCAGCAGACCTAGCATAGATAGATAGATAGAGAGAAAGAAAGAGAGAGAGAGAGAGTGATAATGAAAGAACCAGAAGGATAGTCTCATGGCCTGACCGATTTTGTCCTTGTATACGATCGTGTCTCTGGTGTCTTTTCGCAGTGTTTCTTTTTCTGCTTTATATTAACGTCACTATCGATCAAATTTAATGCAATACAAAAATAACCGAAAAAAATAGGAAAGAAAGAAAGAAATGAAAATGTCGCTTGTATTCATTGAATTTTGAAACGGCCTGGCTGTTAACTCTGACATTTTCTCTCTGATGCTTTTCCACACCACAAAATTAAAACAAGTCAGAGAAACTGAAACCATACAAAAGATAATGTAATTTAAAATGGTCTGAGCTCAGAAGACATCTCACTTTTATTTAGTTTTTAACAATGTTACGTGATATCTGTCCTTCCATATGGCAGAGAATGCTGAACAATCTCCTCAAAAGATTAAGAAAAACTCGAAGCAACAGAAATGTGGTTCTACAGAAGGATATTAAGGATACCATGAGCCGAACATGTAAACAATGATGAGGAGAGAATGGAAGCAAAGAGGAATCTTATACTTAATATCAGGAAAATGCAGCTGAAAATCTGGGACACGTAATAAGGAAGGGGGCTTGGAAAATCTGATACTCACAAGACGGATAGCAGAAAAGAAGGACAGGGAAAGCAATGCATGTCATACTTAATGGGCTTGAGAAAGTGGATGACAGTACAGGGTCTGGAAAAAATATAACAAAAAGACAAAACTTATTAAGAGCTACAAGGGACAGAAGGAAGTGGAGGGTCACGATCGCCTACCTCCTGAAGAGATACGGCACATAAAAGCAAGAAGAACAATATACGATGGAACAACTTGGTGTTATTAACAACAACAACAACTATAATAATAATAATAATAAAATGTTTCTAAGGAATCAAGCGTAAATATAAATTTTAAATATTAAATTTAAAATATATTTAAATTAAATTTAAATGTTAAATATTATACTAAAAATAATTTAAATTCAACTTATCTGTATTAATATTTCGAATCATTTTATTATACATATGCATAATATATCTATTATATATATTTTTTTTTTTTATTTATTATATAATAATAATAATACCTACATAAAATTATGTAATTTAACGTATGTCAAGGCGAGCAGAAGTTTGGCAATATGCGTGTTATTATAATCTTCCTAAAACCAGATCTTCTGATTCATGTTACACAAATTTCCACCGCTGGCTAGGTGTGAACGCCCCGAAATTCAAGACTGAACTAAAAATTCCGTCAACTGCGCATCGGCTCCGCACATACCATCCGTTTTCCTTACGCACTCAAAGAAAAATACAATCCAGAATTTCCATTCAATAGCACCCACTTCCACTTAAAAAACCAAAATAAAAATTGGAGCTGATCTGAGCCTAAGAAAAAGACATAAAAGCCCATCAAAGGGACATTTTCGGCAGTCGGATGGTACAACAGCCAAGATTCACAACGCTCGTCAGAACGCGACCTCCTATCTCCAAAGACAACTAGCGAAAGACCGTCGCCGCAGTAAGTCACAATTCACACCCCCATCTCCTACCGTACGCCTCTGTGGATGACTTTTACGATTCTACTTATCTCTTTCTTTCAACGAGAGACATTTACACCGATTTACCATTTGTTGTATTTTTTACGTTAATACAATTGTTTATTTCTTAAACCACTGTCGTTTCTTTGTTCTGCCAACATACGCTTAATATAACAGTGCTCAATAGATAACTTGTTGCAGGGAGCAATTCGTTTATGTTAGACTATCCCCACAAACATTAAAAAGATAGAAGTGACACAGCAAAGGCAAGGATACCTCTAACGAGAATTAGAATAATTAATAATAATCCCAAATTTTTTTATTGGAAAAATCAAAGTAACAAAGAAAAACGAAAAGGTCTAGTGTTTTGAATTGCTCAGATTGGTCGTGTTGAAAGTTGTCATCGGTCCGAGCTGAGCCAATATTTAGTAGACTGGTGATGTAACTGGAGTTGCGAGTTTGGTTGCAAACAGGCGTGGAAGCGGCCTGTGCGAGGCGTTGGTATAGCTAGCGGCTTGTAGGTCAGAAATTACTGCCTAAGCTGCGAGTTATGTTGTTAGGCGTTGCTGCTTCAGGTTAGACAGGCTGCAGAGCTGGTAAGTCTGCTTCGTTGTATAGGTTGGAAGAAAAGGCTTTGTGCTCGGAAAAGGGCAGTTTTTTTTTTGTTTTTGTTTTTGTTTTTTGGTAGCGGGGAGAAGAAGAGACTTTGTGGCCAGGAAAGAACAGTCGGTTTTTGATGGCGGAAAGAAGAGACTTTGTGGCCAGGAAAGAACAGTCGGTTTTTGATGGCGGAAAGAAGAGACTTTGTTCCCAGAAAAGGACAGTCGGTTTTTGGTGGCGGAGAGAAAAGACTTTGTTCCCAGAAAAGGACAGTCGGTTTTTGGTGGCGGAGAAGAGACTTTGTTCCCAGAAAAGGACAGTCGGTTTTTGGTGGCGGAGAGAAGAGACTTTGTTCCCAGAAAAGGACAGTCGGTTTTTGGTGGCGGAGAGAAAAGACTTTGTTCCCAGAAAAGGACAGTCGGTTTTTGGTGGCGGAGAGAAGAGACTTTGTTCCCAGAAAAGGACAGTCGGTTTTTAGTGGCGGAGAGAAGAGACTTTGTTCCCAGAAAAGGACAGTCGGTTTTTGGTGGCGGAGAGTAGAGACTTTATTCCCAGAAATGGACAGTCGTTTTTTAGTGGCGGAAAGAAGAGATTTCGTTCCCAGAAATGGACAGTCGGTTTTTGGTGGCGGGGAGAAAAGACTTTGTTCCCAGAAAAGGACAGTCGGTTTTGGGTGGCGGAGATATGAGAATTTGTGCCCAGAAAAGGACAGTCGGTTTTTTGTGGCGGAGAGTAGATACTTTGTGCCCAGAAAAGGACAGTCGGTTTTGGTGGCGGAGAGAAGAGACTTTGTGCTCTGAAAAGCGTAGTTGAGTAGCACCGGATCTTTGGTTGGCAGAAGCAGCAAGTATGAGGCAGGAGCTGGTGCCTACTGGAGCGACGGATGATCGAAAGCTGATGATGACAGTGGCTGGTAAGCTGGAACTGCTGCTTTTGGCTGTAACTGTGGGTTGGCTGATCGTCTGCTGCTGGAACAGATACTACACACTCATCCTCTTCGCCCGGCAGTTCCGTATCTGCATGCTGATTTTATGACGACAGAGCGTTAATACATTTACGGATTTTGAGACTGGAAATGTTATTGGTCTTGACCTGGCATCTCAGCTTCAGTCACTTTCCCACCGCCGTAATGCAGCTTCCCTGTGCCTTTTCTATAAATACTTTCATAGTAATTATTCTGATGAGCTTTCTTCTATGGTACGTACACATTCTAGATTGTTGTGTCTTGCCAGACCCCACATCACAACAGCTATGTATTCTTGATAAAATCCAAAGAAGAATCTGCAATGTTATTGGCCCTGTCCTGGCATCTCGCAGTAATGTCGCTTCTCTTTGTCTTTTCTGTAAATACTTTCATGATAATTGTTCTGATGAACTTTGCTCTATGGTGCCTAAACTTTATGAATTTAAGCGCACTACTAGATTGGCAGGAAATTACCAGTAGAAATGGCAAAGATATAACCGTAAATTCTCAACTGGCAGTTTTTTTGCATGTCTGGCTGTTGATCTCTCTTCTTGCTTCCAAGTCAATCGTTATCTGCTGTCTTCTTAATTCATGTTATTTTATTATTCTCGCTCCTTAATAGTGTACTTTTTTCCCTCATATTGTCTCGTACTAAGTAACATCCCCTTGTGCTTTAGTGGCTTTATTGCCATGCTTAGAGTGAAATGATTAAAAAATCTATTGTTTTATATATAGTATATGCACATATATATGTATATATATATTTATCATACACACTGATTCGTAAATATGTGAGTGTTTAGAACTAGAATATTTCAAAGAGACTGTAGTGAACAAAACAAGATCTAGATTTAAAATTCAAATGCTAAGCACTGACTCATTGATTTTGTTAGAGATTAAAAAGACTCGAATTTACAAACTTTGCTTAACACACACCCAAAAGCAAATCCAAAAAAAAACACGTGAAATTTAACGAGTTTTGTTTTGGATTCGCTTAGCATTTGAATTTTAAATCTAGATCTTGTTTTGTTCACTACAAGACTTCCACTTTTATGATTCTGTATTTCATTAATATCGTTCTCAAACAAACTAAATAACAGATTATGAATATAAGATATTTAATACGTTTATCTGCTATTTGTTCTACATTTCAAGCTGTTTGCCAAAATGTTGATGAACTAGAAGGTATATTAGCAACAGCAAAGAAATTCAGTAATGATATCCCCATAGAATTTGACCAAGATAAACATGCTAAAGCAACATTTTTTGTGTCTGCTTGGGCGTAACGTTTTCCACTGACATGAAGTGGGGGGTTATATTGAATCAATTACTAGGACTACTGCTAAGAAAGTGGGTTCACTGTGTCATGTCATACTCCCTCTTGCACATTAATAAATCTACCATTCGTCCGTGCATTTAATATTGCTGCCATATCTGGCCGGGTGCTCCTATTATATATTTCGAGATTCTTGAGAAAATCCAAAGTAGTGTCTGTAATATAATCCATCCTGACCCGGCATATCGTCATCAGTTAATTTCCCACCACCGCGACGAGGCTTCCTCTGCCTTTTCTACAAATATTTTCACTATGAACTTTCCTCCTTCATACATCGACTGCGTGCTACTAGATTGGCAACTAGGTCTCACCGTTGAAATAACTAGTTGCAACTGTCAGTTCTATTCTAATATTTTTTTGCACTTCTTGACTGTGGAACTCTTGATTTCTTGCTTCTCTGCCACCTACAATCCTCAACAGGTTAAATGCAACGCCAATCGCTATCTTCCGTGTCCTGAATGTTGTTCCTTTATTGCCCTTTTTTCTCATTAAAGTCTTCTCATTCTCTTTCACTCCCAGTAACTCCTTTGCTTGTTAGTGGCATTATCGCCTTGCTTGGGAGGGGAAAAAAGAGCAAAATGTAACAACTTAAGAATGAAACCATGATTCATGAACTGGACTAGAAATTTGAATACAAATATTATAAAATTAATAAAAGACATGGAATCCATCAGTATCAATGAAGGAAAAATCCAGAAAGAATGTTTTTGACATATAAGAAGAATTAACTAAACTGAGCGATTAGGTTGTTGAGAAAGTAATGTCCGATTTTAGAATAAGCATTTTAATTAGGCTCTAATATATTATTATAATAGTTGCACAGAAATATACAACAGAAAACCAAGGTAGTAGTAGCAGTAGTAGTAGTAGTAATAATAATAATACTACTAATAAAGGGATTAATTCTAGCAGCTCAAGGTCAAAATGTGCTAATGAAATCCTACCAGGCACATATGTTAATGAATTGGACAAGTCCAGAATATCGCTTTTGTACAGATACCGAGGAAACTATTGCCTATCCAATATATTAGTGCTCTCCCCAAGCCCCGAATGAATTCAAATATAGACATGATAGGGTAGAGAAATACCTGCATTGGAAGATAAAATTCCAACATATAAGAATCTGGAACAAAAATTGCAAGCATGAGACATTTAAACACAACCACAATTCCAATAATTATAGGAGTACTAGGACTGATTTAAAATAATATTGATATGCACATTAAGAAAATTCGAGGAAATCTATTATTATCTGAAATACAAAAGAGTTCGTGAGAAGCGCGCTTATACACAGAAAAAAACTCAATGTAAAAAGTTCAAAACTTTTCTGAGAAAAACCTTGGTTTATTTCAGGTTTCAGGTAAAAGACTTGATAAAGTGCTGTACCAACTGAAAACTACGAAAACTGGAAAATAATAATAATAATAATAATAATAATAATAATAATAGCAATAATAACCTGAAATGCAGGATCTACGGAAAATAGGATGAAACTGTAAACCATATTATCTCAGGATGTCCGGAACTGGCAAAATATGAATATACCCACAGACATAACAAGGTAGCAACATATGTGTACTGGAAGAAACACAACATTGATTGCTGACCTGAGATGGAACAAATACATTGAGTCAATTGCTTCGTCCACAGCGAGGAAAGTTGGCTCTCTGTGCCGTGCCAGGAAATTTTTCTCCCCGGAATCGATACTTCAAATATACAAATCAACCATTCGCCCTTGCATGGAGTATTGCTGCCATATATGGTCTGGTGCACCTTCTGTTTACCTCGGAGTTCTTGACAAGATCCAGAGGCAGATATGTAATATAATTGGCCCTGATCTGGCATCTCGTCTATAGTCACTCTCTCACAGACGCGCCGTCGCCTCTCTCTGTCTTTTTTACAAATACTTTCATGGTAATTGCTCCGATGAGCTGCTTTCACTGGTTCCCAGACTCCATGAATTCAAGCGCCCTACGAGGCTGGCATCCCGATCCCACCCTTTCACTGTAGAAACTTTTAAATGTAGCCGTCTCTTCTACTCCAATAGCTTCATACCTCGCACCTCTCGCCTATGGAACACCCTTCCCTATTACTATTTCCCTGAGAGCTATAATCTCCAACTATTCAAATGTAATGTCAATCGACATCTCTAGTTACCTTGATCTATCCACTATCCCTCTCCTCATCCTTTCTTCTATCACTCCTATCTGCTCTCGCTCCAAATCTGCAACCCCTGCATCCTAGTGGCTTCACGCCTTGCTCGGGGCGTAATGCTTAAAAAAAAAAAACTAAACCACTGAGAGATGGTATGAGCACCAACCAGACACAGTTGACCAAAATAATGATATAACTATCTTTTGGGACATGTCAATTCAATCCAACAGGGGAATAAAAGCCAACAGATCTGATATTATCATAAAAGACACGAAACTCAGGAAGTATATGATTATTGATATAGCAGTACCATCTGAGAGAAATACCCTCATAAAAATTATCGAGAAATTGTTCAAATATAAGGAACTGGAGATCGAGATTAACAGGATGTGGGGAATGAAGACCGAGACTGTACTAATAATAATCGGAGCTGAGCAAAGAAATGGACAATTTTACTAAGTGTCCCAGCTAATATCAACATAGAAGTTGCCCAGAAGTTCGCCCTACTAGCAACATCCATATACTAGAAAAAGGGCTATCAATTAAATGACAATTCACCTATAGGTCCTAAGGATCATAATATGGACCCGGCTCTACAGGATACAAAGCAGGAAACATAACATACACAAATGATAATTATAATAATAATAATGAATACTCTGATGTTGCACCAGACAATGGCTCCCATGACTTCTGATTTTAATAAATTGAGGTGTTAAGAAGTTCATGCTTTGCCATAGTGAATTAAGCTGATCTACAGTAATTATCACATTTAGTACCACAGATTTGCCTGTTAGTTGTTTGATCATAAACAGTTGGACATTCCCATAGCGGTTGATGCACTTTAAATCTCTGTTCAATTGTTATTATATATATATATATATATATATATATATATATATATATATATATATATATATATATATGCACCAAAAAGAGACGCCGGTGTATAAATATACGAAACAATAATACCCATCATGCCCCTGAGTCTAATAAGTGTATACTAGGCACATGCTTCACAGCCAAATGTGAGCGATACGGAGACAGGTTTTCATAAAAAAGCAGCAAATTTAGGATCCAATTAAAATACTTTCAGGTCTGTTAAACCAGTCTGCCAGAATGTTATCGACAAAGGCTTTTTCCAAGTATCTAGATGTGACTGCTAAGTAAAACTTATTAAAAAAATCTTTTTGACATCCGGCCATGATGCTTCTTCACCACACCCTCTCGTGAACAGAGATGCACAGTGCGTCACTCCCTAGTGGATATGTCCAACTGGACAAGGTCAGGGAACTGACACGCAAATCTGTTGCCCTGAACAGGATATTTACTGCCACCCATCTTAATTCCTTAAGAAGACAAGACATATACATGATACACCTTCCAATCAATTAGGGTCAGAATGCGTGATGGTGGAACTTAAGAGCATTTATTATTATTATTATTATTATTATTATTATTTCAATTTCTGCTATAGTCACACTACCTACCAAGTCTGCGGAAAGACCTAAAGCAGGTAGTGGTATATTGTTATGGCTACATTTCATGATTTGTTTTTCTAACTCCCATGACATCACTAGCGTTACATGGACAAAGTTCTTCTTTGTATGTGGGCAGTACTTATCAAGAAAGTGTTTGAATTTCTGCTGGGATTTCCAGAGATTTTTTTCAATGTGTTGTTGCGCTCCTTTTTTATCATTCCAAGCGCACCTATGACTGATACTATTCTTGTTTGCAATTTCCATATTTTTCTATTTCGATTTCCAGGTCTTTGTACTTTGATAGTTTTTCAAATTCCTTGGTTACTGTGTTACAGTCCGTTGGGCAAACCATATCAATTAGTAGGCAAAATATTTCTTTTCGGATTTTGGCAATCATGTCCGGTCTATTTGCTTCAATCTTCCTATTTGTAAAGATGGTACAATCCCATGGAATTGTGACGTCTTCTATTTCTGTAACCGGTGCTGGGTGATATTCATACCAGTGTTTATAAACATCTTTTCCAAGTGTTTGTCCAGTGTAAATATTGCCCCACTCTATCGTGACGATTTTTATATTCATTTGACGCAAGTACAGAACATCTTGAGATTAGATAGTCTATGGTTTCCTGATATTTGTCACAGAACCTGCATTTTGGATCCACACTATTATGTATGATATTTGCCTGAAAGTTTTTAGTGAAAAGACTCCGGTCTTGCAAGAATAAAGCCTTCTGTTTCAGCCTATAATCCAGATGCAAATAATAATAAAATTATTATTATTATTATTATTATTATTCATGGGAAAGTTTCAAAATATCTCTGGAACACTCTTCGACGTCATAAATTTGAAGGCGCAGATAAGAAAAATCACAGCATAGCTAAAAACTGCAAGAATATTGAGAAAGGAATCTTAGAACTAAAAACAAATGTGGTTTTACTAAGCCAGCAGCTAAATTACTAAATACTTTTGAATATAAATTGGTAAATAAATCACACAGCTACTGTTGCTTATTCATGACGTCGCTGTGAGTGAAGAAACTTCTTAAGCTATTTTGAATTGTTCAGTATGCGAATTATAGAGACAACATCTTTCGTGGAAAGAATTATCGAATTTATTTGATAATTGAAGATAAGTATTGTAAAGAAGTGGGCGATGTTATTTGAAGTCAACATAAACACAGAGAAAATAGAATAGAAAAAAAAAACACCTACTGTATGTGAACAAAAGAAATTGAAAGAACGGATAAAGTGAAAAAGTGAAGAAAAAAAAATCAAGGGAAAAATATTTTTGGAATTGGATATAATAACGATAACACGATTAGTATTCATTGACCAATTATGACCATAATTAGTTATTTCGTTTAAAGCGGTTCTGTTGCAGAGATATTTCAGAAATGTAATATATCACAAAGTGTGCGTGTGTGCTTTCATGTTTAATGAACACTAAATAGCAGACAGTTAAGCAAATGAATGAATGAATGACAGAAGAACGAAAAAGAAAAAGAACGAACAGAACGATGAAAGGAGGAAAGAAAGAACAAAGGAGATAAATAATGAAAGAAACAAAGAAAGAAAGAAAAAAAAGAAAGAAAGAAAGAAAGAAAGAAAAAAGAAATAAAGACATAATAGTCACTTTGCAAACGTTTTCGCTGTTGATGTACGTAGACCAAGAATAAAATGAATTCCCCAGAGACTAAATAGAATCGCTGAAAAACTGGTATTAGTCACAGTAGAGTACAAAATGAAGACAAGGTGCGAATTTCAAAACGGGAGATGCTACGTAATTATGGTCGTTGGGTGTTTAGCAGGTAAAGTAGCACAAACATTAATTAATGTCCTTTCGAGAGCATCGCGTTAAGGTGTCTCAAGACTGTCAAAATGAAGATTGTGTTAAACAATGTTGATAACAGTTGATTGGAACTCTCCCAAGAAATTTTTCTCGAGACTTTTTACAGGTAATAGTTTTAAGTCAAATCGTGTTCCCAAAAGATATTAAACCAAATTAACGTCTAGTATGGTTCTATTTGAAATAAGCAAAACTAAACAGTTTCAAGTTTTTTTTTTAAGATGAAATCATAATGAATACTGTTTGGGAGACTACTAATGGCCACAAGGAATAGGAAGTTGTGGAGAGCCATGATCATCTATGTCATGAAGAAAATATCTGTACTCACACATAAACACTTTTTCTCTGACTTTGTACTCATTAATCAATATATTTCTCTCTTTCTCTCTTAACTTACTGATTCACTTTTCTCCCCCTTTCTCTCTCGCTGTACTCACTTGACAATTAATTCTCTCTCTCTCTCTCTCTCTCTCTCTATTCACGTGTTCTCAGTTTTTTTAGTCTCTGTACTCACTAACTAGCGAATTCTCTGTTTTTCTCTCCATTCATTTATACACACGCGCGCACGCACACACACACACACACACACACTCACTCTCTCTCTCTCTCTCTCTCTCTTAACTCCCTCCCTCACTCACCCATTTTCTGCCTCTGTGCTCACTAACCCATACATTCCTCTCTCTCCCACTACGCGCTCACTTAGACTTTTCTCTCTCTGCCGCTCTATTCACTCGCCTATCTTTTGCCTCTCACTTTGTACTCACGCGCACACTCAATAACCCATACATTTCTATCTCTCTACTCAGTCATTTTTCTCTTTATCTCTTCCTTCGCACGCACTTACTCCTTTTTCTCATACTGTACTCACTCGACCACTCTCTCTTTCTCTCTCCCTCCCCATGGACAGACTCCATGGTTGTTAACAAGAGAAACAGCCCAACATGCAAATTACAAATTGGAGATACCAAAATTAAACAAGTACAATAATTTAAATATCTGGGAAGTGTTTTAACAAGGTACCTCTACGAAAACGCTAAAAAATCAGCATACCGTGATGAAAACATGCCCTAAAAGTAATGAAAACATAGTTTATCGTCAAAATCTTTGTTATTATTAAGAGGAAAGATCAAAGGATCTTTTGATTATTTAGTTAATTTTTTTACTCTTTTTTAGAACATTCGAAATTTTTATTTAAAAAAAACTTGTTTTTCTTGCGTGTGCCGGTTGCACTAACTTTTAGCAAATTTTGTCCTCTTTTATGTGGTGACAGACATTATTTTTAGAAATTCTTGCAAAAATCAAATAATTGTTGGATTTTAATGAAATTTTCAGGACTTATTCAGAAATGAATGAAATTAATTTTGAAATTTTTTATTAGAAAATTTTGCTAAAAATACTTTTTTTTTACATGTTTCAGCCCATTACTTGAGAAATTCAACGTGATAATTTTTAGTAACTATGTTAATTAAAGCAGAATTTTTTGAAAAATGTAAATCATGGTTTTTTTTTGGTTTTTTTTTTTTGCAAAATCGGACCCCATCTTACTAAAATCTGTTCTGAATAGAAAAATAAAAAAAATAGATAAAACTAAGATATTATTTAATTAGAGAAACTTTTAATTCCTTTTATGAATAATATATATTGAAGACAATATTGTCTGAAGAAAAAAACTTCGATGAAAAATGCATTTTTACAAAATGTTTTCGTTTTTTTTTACAATTTTAAATTGAATAATTTAGAAAGTTTTAAACATTTTAAACTTCATTTTCAATGTAATAATAATTCTTAGAAAATATTGTTATTAAGTAAAACTAATCATATATCGTAAAGCTTATTACAATCTGACGACTCCGAATATTTTTAAAAGAATTTCGATTTGTTTTTGTATGTGTGATTACGTGAATAATTTCTGAAGTATGGATGTACAAACCGATAAATCTATTATTAAAAGGTCATGTGTTTTAACGGTTTCCCCCTTAAAAACTTTATCGTTTTCTCCACCATACCTAACTATGAACACGTTCGACTGTCATTAAATAGATTAACACATCAGAAAAAACAAGATCCCATAGTTAAGAAATGTTTGTATACAACATTTTATGCTATAAGTATTTTTTTTTTTAACATACAATGTGTGTTAGCACGTGCGATACCCTGTCTTCATCAGCCGCCGACCAGGGGTGATCTCACGGTTTCGGTGGCTATGGCGGGGCCGCCACCCCTGGCGCCACCAGCAGCGTTTGCCACCAAGCAGGGTATGAAGATAAGCTAATTGATCGTTCCTTTAATTAAATTCTATCCGTAATGAAAGTTTCTTGAACGCGTTTGCCGTTATTGACACGCTCGTAAAAGTCGTTATAGACGACCACGCAAATATTTCATTTGCGCATGTTAGGTTGTGATGTTGCGCGCAATTTATTTGCTTGTTTTGATCTCGACCAAATCCAACTTGACGCGTGTTGAACATTTTTTGAATGCGATGCGAAACGCTTTTCAAGCAACGGCCAGTGATGCCTATTTTTGAAAGGAAGGAAATGACTGAATGTCCCAGAAACCCACGACACCCAATCTCAATAGGCATCACGTTACGCGTCCAACCATTTTCCATACATTCGGCACACAGTGACTCGTACCGGTTTTTCTTTAGTTCGTACGCCTCCACCCTGTTCTCTTCCCAAGGGACTGTTAATTCTATTAGGAAGACAGTCTTTTTAGAGTCGGACCACAACACAATGTCGGGACGCTTGTCTGTCTGTGCGATGTGTATTGGAAATTTTAAGGATGTCATTAGATCCACTGAAACCTTCCAATCACTAGCACCACTCAGCAGCTTTATATTGGGGGCTGTTTGTTTTTTCTTTGTAGGGCATTCCCCTTCCTTATGGAATTCGATCTTAGTTTCCTTGGTTGCCACAAGCTGTTGATTTGCTGTCTCACATTGTGTTCTTATTAGATCCCTTATCACCTCTAATATCTTATTGTGTCGCCACGTGTACATCTGGAGCGATTGTGGACAAGCAGAAAGCACATGACGCAAGGTACCTCGGTCTTTTTGACACGAAAACAGAGATCTGTATCTGTGTATCCACACATTTTCAGGTTCATTGGGAGAAGATCGTATGTATTTCAAATCAGATTAATTTAACTTTAAATTTGCTAATTTTCCTCAAATAACGTTTCAGAAATATATATTTTATTTTTGCAAGATTTTTAAAACTTAGAATTAACTTTTAATGTGCTAAAATGACTGATTTTTATTGATTTTACTGAAAAAAATCAATTCAATCAATATAATTTCTATTTAAAATACAGAGTATTTTGCTGACTGGAAATAGTAAATTTTAAATCCTTTAGCTTTCAAATGAAGCTAAAATGAAAACTTCAAAGCTTCATTTTTAAAAATTCATTTAAAATCTTACGTATACCGAATTAGTGGAGGTACCTAATTTTAACAGAGGACGGAACGAGTGACAGTGAATTCCGAAGGCGCACTGAAATAGCGAAAGATGTCTTCCAAAAACTAAACAAAGTATTAAGATTCAGAAAAAACTTCGTTAGAAACAAAGAAAAGAGTACTGAACTGTTACATAATATCTGTCCTCCTATATGGTAGTGAATGCTGGACAATCTTCTCACAGATGAAGAAGAGATTGAAGCAACAGAAATATTGTTCTACAGTAGGATGCTGAGAATACCATGAACTGAACATGTGAGCAACGACAGTGTTAGAGAAAATGCAAACAAAAAGGATACTTATACTTAACATAAAAAAGTGACAGTTGAAATTTCTAGTGCATATAATGAGGAAAGAGGGCTTGGAAAATCTGATACTCACAGGACAGATTGAAGGCATAACTTATCTAGCTTGTGTAAATTGATGATGGAACTGCGTTTAGGAGAGACAACAAAAAACAAAATTTATTAAGAGTTACAAAGGACAAGAAATTGTGGAAAGACATGATCACCAATGTTCTGAACAGACACGAAGAAGAAGAAGAAGAAGAAGAAGAAGAAATTTTACTAATGCTGTACAACAAACGGACCTTATAAGGAGATCGAGCAATGCACACGCGATCAAGAGATGTGAATACCCTAAGACAGGGAAATGAGGGCGGATCTGAACAATCTATTATTATTTTTTCTAGTCGACATTTTTACTGTAGGTGTGGTAAAGTTCACAATGACATTCAATCGTTGCCATTTTTTCCAACTTGACACTCTGTCATTTTGACAGGCAGATTTATTCCTAATGTTGTCTTCTTGGTTTTACCAGCTTCGATATTTAGAATTGTTATTCTTTATGGGTCGCGTCACTTCAGCACGTGGACGATCATAGCTCTCCATAGCTTCCTGCCCTTATAGCTCTAAGCCTCGTTGAACTCGTTTACCACCTCTCTTTGTCCTCACTCTACCACCCATTCACACGAACACGTTGCTGTTTCCCACTGGCTCTCTTTTCCACAGTGTTTTGTTGGATTCTCCAAGCCTTCTTTCCTCATAATGTGTCCAAGAAATTTCAACTGTCTCACTCTGATTCTAAGTCTAGTGCCCTTTTTCCTTTTTTTAAAATCCTTGTTGCTCACATGTTCAGTCCATGGCATTCTTAGCATCCTTCTGTAGAATCATATCGATGTTGCTTTGAGACTCCTCTTCATTTGTGAAGTTTTTTAAACGAAAAACGATTTCTATTTTGGCCGTTTGTTTATAGAAGTCCTGAAAAGAAGAAAAAGATAATAGCAATGCTCGCAGGTTGTCTCACGCCGTGGATGACTCGTGAATTAGTCTAGCAGACCATTACTTATGTGTAGTGAGTTTTATTCACACTTGTCATTCTTGAACAGTCACATTTTTATTAGGGAAAGAATTCTTGCAAGTAACAAGCATTTAGGGATGTTTTTAAAATCCACTCTGCCCAGAGGTCAAATAACTTAATTGTAATTATGATTTAATCATGTGACGCAAGCGTTGGAACACATCACTTATATTCGTTTACACCAGCATTATTTTAATGCTGGTATAAACCATATTGTTTCTATATAAAGTGTGAGTATATAAATCGTGACTATGTAAATTATGAATATATGAATTGTGATTATATAAATTTACTACCAAGATTTCAGTGGTTAATCACTCAACAAAGCCCATATCCAACATTAGTGAGATGCTATTGTTTTGTTTACATTAAATCATCCACATAGAAAAGCATATAACTGTAGAGGTGAACCACCGATTTTCCAGCTATTGGGGATCTGGGATATATTTTAATCCAAACAAAATTAAAAGCAAGCATTTGAATATGATTCGATTTGCAGACTAACACACCGAGCGGCTAAAATGGTGTTATATTTCCAAATCCGAATCTAAATCCAAGGTTTTCTCACTCCTGTTGGAGGAACCCCTCCCGAATTGACTATGTCTTCAGGAGTGTATTTGTACTCATCATCCTTGCCCAATTTCAGGCTAGTAAGGATATTTAACCCATAGTTGGAAGTTTTTAATTCAGAGTTACCTTTCCCCTAGATCGATTGCCACCCATAGCTAATAGGACCCAGTTGGTCCTGCTATTTTGCCAATCGCTGGAATTTATATATTAAATAATAACTTAATATAAGTTTATAACAGTCGATGATGCTATAGAAATAGAGAGATGAATGATTAGTCGTTTTTTGGTATATTAATGAGTGCTTAATACGTGATTTTTCTTCGTATGGCGAAACGGATAATCCGGCATATTTCTAGGAGCAAGGTTGTCGGAATATCAGCAGTGTACCTGAATTCAATTAAAAAAAAACAAACAAACAAAACAAACAAACAAAAAAACGAGGCATTTCAGTTACTAATGCTTTATTGGTATTTCTTATTTATTTCCTATTCACAGTACTTACTAATGATCGCAGGGTAACGGTCTGAGACGTGCAATAAAATTAAAGAAATACTAATACTAGTCAAACAGTTGAATTTTAAAAAGGAAAGGCTGCAGTGACTCTATGGCTAAGCTGAGTGACAAATATTGATTGGTAAACTTTTAATGACATGAAAAGGAATAAAATATAAACAGACAGTAATTCAAAGAAGAAGATACGTTTGAGAAACGCTGAGAAATCTTGTAAAATCAATATATCTAGAAACGTAGCGTGTATCTCAGTCAGAAGAATTCACTACACAGATTTTTGAATTGCCCATCTTTATTTTATCTTATTTTTTTTTACGAAACTTAGCTCAGTACAAGGCCCAAGGGCCACTCAAGGTAGAAGCTTCCTGAATGAGATATGAGAACGTAAGAGGAGAAATTAGGAAATGAAAATTGTGAGGATACGATGAATAAATAACGATTGACCCTAGGAGAAATATCACGACATGTTTATACAAGAAATACTTAGCAGGATTTAAAGAGAATTCTTTATCAGGAATTGCTCAAATCTATTTTTGCTGTCATATTGTTTTAAATTATATATATATATATACATACACACACACACACACACACACACACACACACACACACACACATATATATATATATATATATATATATATATATATATATATATATATATATATAAAAAAAATAAAAATATTTCTTAATATCACTTGCCTACTTTTGTCTTACCAAACTTTGAATTATGCCACTTTGTGTGCTCCACATGATTTGGCTGAGCTTTCAGCCACCTGATGAATATTCATGAACGTTCTCAAATTTAAAAACCTTGATAAACCAATGGCATCCCTGCTCTTGTATGTAAACACGTGCAACAAAATAAACGCTACATTTGCCTCAGGGGACTAAACACGTCGGCTAAGAATAGGGTTTCCTCTTGTCTTTTTATTCATTTTATTCATTTATAGATACACTCTATGTGAAAATAATTTATACACACACACGCACGCACACACACACACACACACACACACACACACTTATATGTGTGTGTGTATGTGTGTGTCATAAAATTAATGGAGTTATTTTTAATCCGACATTTTTACTGCTTCAAACGTTATTATAGTGGAGAACTACACATTTAAAATAGACGTCCCATTTGTATATCTTGAACAGTGTGTTTTACATCGATCAGCCTACGCATTCTAGATATCTAAGTAAAGAACAATTAGGGGTTTCGTATTTTTCGTTACATTGATTTCTCGAATACGCATGTCAATAGAGTAATACACTTCGTTTAATAAATGAAAAAGGCGTCTATTTTAAATACGGAGTATCCACTATAATAACGTTTGAACTAATATATATATATATGGTATGCTATAATTATTCGCAAAAGTGCTCAATATCAGGGATATTATGTAAATATAAAAGTGGACACGGAAGTCAACAAGGAGTAAAGACAGTCTGTTTCATTCTTACAATCAATCTTCATTTAATTTAAAATATGAAAAGTTGTAGGATTATCATTTTTTTCTATGGACTATAAATGCGAAATTTGATAATAATTTCCATAAACGGAAACGTCATATAGTCTGACGGAGCTATACCATTTAGCTACAGAGGAAGCATCTGGTTAGCAAAGTTGAAATACTGCTTTTAAATTTGTAGTTTAAAAGCAGTAATTAATCTTTGTTAACCAGACGCTTTCTCTGTAGCTAAATAATTTCCATGTATATTTATCGAACATCGTGCCCTAACGAGCAATTTAATGTTCAAAGAAATAAGGTAATGATTTATTGAAGATATATATATATATATATATATATATATATATATATATATATATATATATGGTTTAACACACACACACACACACACACACACATATATATATATATATATATATATATATTAAATATATATTGTTTAAAATTTGCTATATTTATGGGGAAGAGTACTCAATAACGGTGATTGTGATGTTTGTAGTTATAAACTGTAGGAAGCAAAACTGCATGGTCGCTAGAGGCGTGAAACAGTCAGTCATCATGTAATGTTGATTTCAACGTCTTCTCTCTCTCTCTTTATATATATATATATATATATATATATATATATATATATATATATATATTTATCTATGCATAAACAATGTCGTCATTTTTACGGGTACTATGCTAATTTATTTATGAAATTTTTTAAAGCTGTCTGTTATCTGTGTTAATGAACAAATATTTTCTTTAGTGCGGGTGTGGTCACAAATTTGATATACGGTTGTAAAATAAGGCTTCTGTAACTAGATGAGAAAAGGCCAGTGAATATCTTGCCAAGTTATCGATCGATACCAGCCGACATCTTTAAATGTATTTCTTGGTCGGTTAGTCTCGAATTCGTCGTCAGGAACTGACTTGTCAACAGCGGAAGTGACTACGTCGATAGTTGCCTGTTTAGAAAACTTTGTTCCGTTGTTGCTAAGGAGATCTGGCGTTCCGGTCCCAACGCAAATCACTGGAACATACGAGCGGGAAATGATAGTGACTCGAGAAGGACGGGTTAGGTTCGTCAATGAACAACGCCGGTTGAGAATGCAACATACTGGAAAGCAACATGTCTCCCATTTTGTGAACATCATGCTAATTAATGGAAATATAGATGGCTAATAAATAAAAAAAAAAGAAAGAAAAGAAAATGAAATGAATACTTGCCATTAATCTAAACCATGAAAGTGTCAGATACTTTGCTCGCTCCACCCACGTTTAGCTGATGGACAAACTAGTTTATGAGTGCTGACGTCAACTCACTACAATTAGATTTAGCTCAAATGTTAGAAGGCGAGAGTGAAAATCAAGAATCTATACGTCAGACTTGTTACTTTGTTCGATTTAAAAATACAATCTGTTGCATTTTTAAAAAATATTCTTGACATTAACGAAATTGATATATTAACAGTTTGTCTTAATCTTTATTGTTAATCTTACAAAATTTCAACTCTCCAGCCTTCTTTGAGTGTCTGTTGTTCCAGGCAAAACTTTCTGAGAGTACAACGGCTAAAATATTTTACTCGGAGTGACAGACATCTGAATAAGTACGGAAGACACATTGGCCGAAATTTTAATATAATGACAAATTCGAGTATACATATTGCAAATTATAACTGAGTCCCATTACAGAAGATGACGTCAGGTTTTTCATACAATTACTAGTTGTTCATTTTAATTGCTTTACAACTTCTTGTTGTACAATTTCCATCACACATCAGAATTCGTTTAAGAAAACAACATTTTCATTACATTCAAGTAGCGTATTGCACATGGAAGCCACACATCAAAATGACTAACATAACAAAGTTTGTGCAAATGATTTTCAAGGTTTCATGTGAATAATTTCAGTATGTTAACTGTCTCCTGTGTAATGTATAACATCGTAATGTTTTGATTTGGTTGATTTTACCTAGTCAACGTGAGTGTAGAATATTGTTTAACAAGAAATCTCCAGCACAAAATATGGCAAAACATTTTTTATACATTCGATCGTTCAAAACACCTTACCCATAACTGAAAAAAAAAAGGGTAAAATAAAAGTTATATACGTGGGTATTATTTTTAATGAATATTTGTGAGCATCTTTGCATGGGTGGAGGCTACGGCACAATACTACCCTTGCGAGGGTTAGTAGCCGCCGCCTGTTTATATAACAAACGGCACGAATAAAATAATGAAACTGGCCTATTCTGAGCGTCTGATGATCGGTTTATTACCGTGAAACTTTTAGAAACGCACGTGCTTGCCACGTTTGAATAAGATCCCGAAAACGTAGCGCGCGCACACACACACACACACACACTATATATATATATATATATATATATATATATATATATATATATATATATATATATACAAATAAAAAGTTATTACTTACCTGATTGATGTTACCTTCAGCATTCCAACTCCAGAGTTTCGTAGACGGATCCTCCGGCAGTTGCTTCGTCCACTTGTCAGGGTTATCAGCAATATATATACATATATATATATATATAATATATATATATATATATGTGTGTGTGTGTGGGGGGAATTAATGTGAGTAAAAGTTTGTCACTTAGCTGATTGATGTTACCTTTAGCATTTTTCGTAAGCGGACCGGTCCGTTCACTCTTCAGAGGATATCAACAATTTACTGCTTATATTTTTTTCGATTTTCCGTTTATGTACATTTAACAAAGGTGTAAGTTTTTTATGCGTTTTTTTGGTTCCTGTGTGCGTTTGTGCACGTGCAGCCATGCGCCTGGCTCTGCGGATGTGCGTTCGTGCGCGTGCGCCCGTTTGCGCGGATGTGTGTACATGTTGGGTGTCCTGATCATTTGTTCCTTTCACCTTTCTTTTCTTTTTCTTTCTTTCTTTTTTTTTCTCCTTCGTCTTATATTCGCTCACCAGTCTTCTCTCTTTTTCTTCCTTTCTCCTCTTTTCATTCGATTGTAGCCGAATCCGTCACGATTTGTTCCAACTGCAGAGACGTCACCGATTTTTATTTTGGGGCATGGTTTTTCTTTTGTTTTTTAAACCATTTTTTTTTCTTAAAGAAATTATATTTCGTTTTTTTTTAAACGAATACTTGATACTAATGCCTAAATAATAAATATTATATATATATATATATATATATATATATATATATATATATATATAAAATGGACAAAGACCGACAATTATTTAAAGACATTTTTATGTTTATACGTTCTTTTTATAGATACAAATATTTAAGTAAATGCTCTGTTTATAATAAACAGTATTAACAACATTTACCAGCCTTAATGTCCGAAACATTTTTATAGAAAATATGCGTCCTCTGACAGGAATCGAACCTGTACCCTATACGGAACCGTCATTTAGCCTGACGTGCTTTTACCGATTGAGCCACAGAGGAGCGTTTCGGTTAGCAAGGTCGATTTTACTGTTTTTAAACTACAATTTTTCATGATTTTCTCTCATACATTCATATCTGCTCGATGCGTATCTAAATTTAAGCAAATGACGTCACACATTATTAAATGGACAAAGTTCGACAATTGTACAATCTATAAAAAGAACGTATAAACATAAAAAATGTCTTAAAATAGATGTGTATATTTAATATTTGTTCGTTTATTTATTAATAAATTAAGTTTATATTTGTTTCAATTATTTATTTAAAGTTTATATTATATTATATTTATTTTATTCATTTATTTATTTAAATTTTATATTATATTTATTTTATTTATATTTATTTGTTTATTTTAATTAGTACTTAGACGGCAAAGTATTTATTTATATGCCTACATTTACCCATTATTTCAGCTTTCTTGTTTAAGAGTTTATTTTAGCTTTTAAAACTAACTATTGCTAGTTTTTTCTCTAATCATAATTTACAATTTTTAATTTTAATACTGTATGGGGCTTCTCGTTTTATAATTTCCCATTTGATTTTGGTGGGGATATTGTTTTCTTTTTGGCTCCATATGTATTTTGATAGGGTTGTATTGTTTGTGTATTTATTTCTTCGAATTATATTTTGTGATTATAATAACTTTCTTTAAAAGTTTTTTCATGTGACGCCTATGTAATTTTTTGGTCTGTGTTAATGTTATTAGTTACAATAACTTTGTATATTATGTTACTGGTTAAACATTTATTAATTGGGCAATTTTCTTTGTTTCTGCAGTTATTTTGCTGCATATTACTGTTACGGTAATTGTTATTGGTTTTGTTGAGTATATTTTTTATTGTGTTTAATTATTACTTTCTCCATGTTATCCATGCAGCTGTAACTAATTTTGATTGTATTTTTGCTGATAATTTTTGATAATTTGCTGTTTTTAGGGAAGTGTTTCTCAAATTTTGAAGAATAATTTTCCTATTTTTGTTTTTTATTGTATTGTTGTGTGCGTATGTGGGGAGAGGAGGCTGAACCAAATTATATTTCTTTTTCTGTTGTTTTTGTTTGAATTGTTTTCGTTTTTGTATCCTAGTTTGAATATCCGCTGTTTGTTAGGGCTGATGCATTTTTTCATTGAATATAATGCTTAATATTATTCGCATCGTCTTTGTGAATATGCTATTATTACTTGGTTTGAAATAAAGAATTTAATTTGTTTGTAATTTAGTTTGGAAAAACTTTATTAACTAGCGTTTGTTTTCACCTTATTGAGTTCCCGAAAAATTGTTAGTCCCCTAGTGTCTGCCTCCCACGAAAACTGTTACAACTGCGTCACACCGCGTCCTACACGCCCTCACTGAGTCAGGAGTGTAGTGGGTAGAAGCGAAAGAAACCAGTTACCAACTAGGAATTACGGGTGCTTTAAAAAATGGGCTAACAAAACACCCCGTGTGACTAACGCAGGGTTAAGGTATAGTAATCCGTATGGATAATCCCAAGAAGGATGTAATCCAGAGAACTCAATGTCAAACCAGAGGAAATATTATTTTTGTTTGGAAATGTGATCTGAGGAACCAGGAATAAACCACCTTCCTGGGGAAATAAAAAATAATCGATGGTTGTCTATTTTCTAAATTTAATTATATATATATATATATATATATATATATATATATATATATATATATATATATATATCTGCGCGCGCGTGTGTGTGTGTATGTATAAAGGATTAATACAAACATAAAATTTGTCACTGAACTGATTGATGTTATATTCGGCATCTCGACCACAGAGTTTCGTAGGTGGACCCTCCAGCAATCGTCAAGTCCACTCGCCAGGAGATACCGGAAATTGACTGTATATTTTCTTGTTTTCGTTACTTTTATATTGTCAAAAATAATTTATGCATTTTTTCATAAATGCACGATTGAGGTCTTCTTTTTTTTATTCTTTGTGTGTGTGTGTGTGTGTGTGTGTGTTTGTGTGTGTGTGTATGTGTGCTTGTGCATGCACGTGCCCACGTGCATGTGCTTGCTCGCACGCATATGTATATATGCGTACACGTAGAATATCGTGCCCACCTCTTCCCCTCATCGTTATTCCTGTCTCTCCATAATCTCTGCCTATTGGTTTAATACCTTTTGCTCTCTTTGAGTATCAAAGACAACTGTAGCAAAACTGAATCTGGCGTGACATATAGTCTCTGCTCTTGGTAATTCTCGGATGTTCTAAGGGCTTTTTTGAGTTTGGGAAATGTAGGTGTATTTAATTTCTTTACTTAAATACTTTTTTATTTTTTCTATTAATGTTTAAAAATAATTTATTCCGGTTAATCTTGTTTAAGAGTTTATTTTGGTTTATATATATTTAATCACATAATTAAATAAATTATGGAAATAATGAACAAATTAACAAACTACGAATGCACACAAAAACACAAGTTAACGTCATTATAATAATCAACAGCAGATAATTAAGTAATCATTAATATATAATGAGTAAAAAAACAACACTATAAAATAGCTGCAAATAACAACCTTCAGATCCACAATTATTCCTGCTCAATATCCACTAGAATAATTTGAAACATAACTGTTACCGCCTATCCACTAACCGTTAGGATAATACAATAGACCTCGTAACCCATAATGCGCCATTGAACAGCATATATAGATAGCCGACCACAAACACAATACAACATAGCCTAAAGATTGCGTTAAGCATTAAACAGACTGTCGTCCCCAATGTTCACTTATATATATATATATATATATATATATATATATATATATCCGTAAATTCTAAGGTTTATTCCAAGGAGGTGTTTTTAATATAAAAATATTAAGGAGTCAAATCCATGAAGAGAATAACTCTTCAATGTATAACTTTACAGAGCGATATAAATAATAAATGACATATATATATATATATATATATATATATATATGTGTGTGTGTGTGTGTGTGTGACAGAGAGAGATTTTGTTTTTGTAACGGCGGTAGTAATCGGTTTACAAGTCCAAGTAAAACTGATTAATTCTTTTACGGTTTATCAACCCTTTGTGGAGCCCAAGTAAAAAGACACGATTTCGAATACAGATTTCCAAGAAAGTTTCTCAATCACACAAATAATTTATTTTCTACCAGCCTTTTACCACATAAATCTAAACATGTGGATATTTACAAAATCCGATCAGACATTTAAATAATTTTTTCGTAATATTTAGTTTCTTTTTCAGTTGACAACGCAAAAATGATACTCAAAAGTTCAGGGAATGTAAGAGGTAAAATCTCTTTCTTGCGAGAATGATTTTAAACGAAGTTCTTTATTACCATTTCGAGAGAGGGTGTAAAAATGTCCGGTGAAATATCTTGGAAATGCTGGATATCTTGACAAGAATATATTTATCAGGTGAAATTCACCGAGCGTTTAGGTAACACTTCATATATCAATTTACATCGAAAGGAAATCATAATGACGTTTGAGGTATCTAGTCTTTTAATCAAGATTGAAGTAAGCTTTCTGTATTTCAGAATAATGTCAGGAAAATTTTCAGTGTAGCTGATTTGGTTTTTGTTTTTTCTTTGATCGAATGTGTGATCTCAATTCGTGACAATGCTAGTGTCGACACTTAGGTTCTGTATTTTAGATATCTTACTAGTAAAGCACCCGTAAAAATGACAGTATCAATTGTGCAAGTATCTGTACATGTGGATCTGTGTGCTCTGCTTAGAATCAATGTATAGTATCTGTAGAAAATATTTTTAGGTTTTAATTATTTTTCTGAGTGTGAGGAGAAAATAATGATTTAGTGATACAAGTCTTACTAATTAATCCATAGCTGGGAGGGGAGGGGAGGGGAAGACGTGGATTCATACCTTTCCCAAGGTTATTTGCACATATGTGAATAGAACGAACTCAACGGGAATTGGAACTCGACTCTCCGATTAACAATTCCGAATCATTATCCATTACACCACCTGCACGTCCAAGCTTACAGTATCTGGTATTCCCAAGCGGTCATCCATCTGGGTACTCCTCTGGCTTGACGTTGCTTAACTTCGGTGATCGTACGAGAAATACTGATTCAACATGATGTGGCCGTAAGCCTATAGCGGTTAATGTACCAGCTGATTTCCTGTGTTCTCAATAAATATCTGTTTACCAAAAATTATGCCGGCATCATAAATTAATATAGAACAGAAGCAAATAAGACCTCAAGTTCTTCTCTTTTTTATATAAATTAATGAAGACATGAAGATTATTTTTTTCTTTTTTCCCCTGACTACATCAATGTGAAGTTGACTTTTCTTCGTCAGGTAATTTTTTTTCAACATCACTATGATATTTCACCCCAGCTTTGGAAATGGGGACAAGTCTGTTGCTCCTAATTAGGCTAGGTGCAGTGGCAACAATATTTACCCATGTAAATAATGGGTGTAAGGAAATAGAATAAATTTTAACAAGGCGGTATTTTATTTTTATATATCTGTGTAACAAGAGAACGAAAATACACTACTATGCATACAAAATAAATAACAATAAATGTTAGGAATTGTGTGTGTGTGTGAGTTCAGACACCCGGGGAAAGATGTCTCCATGCCGTGTCGTAGCAACAGGGAAAGAGAGACTAACCTTAGAGGACAGGAAGTGACAAGACGTATAGTTTTGTTTGACAGCGCCACCTAATGACATCTTGGCGAAACTAGAGGTAACCCACAAGTCTTATGGCATGACTTGTCTTAATCAAGTGAAATAATAGCTAAACAATCCTTCTTTTTTTAAATCTTTTTTGAGATACAAAATTTTACTAAAGTTATAAAAACAGACATTAAAAAGAACAGAGAAAACAAAGAGTAAGGAAAAAGAAAAAATAAGTACCATAAGGCAGGTGAGGCAAAACAGGAGAAAAGAAATTCTTTTTTTTTCTACAAGAAAAACTTAAAAAATTTGGTTAACTACTATTCATCTTTCGAAGAACATAAGAGACATAGATATGCATAGATATGCATGTTTGGGATTTGTGACAATAGACTTTCACCATACTTGTGTTATGGTCCAAAATGACGACATTTCATCATTCTAAAATTTACCTTGCCATCAGTGATGATAAAAAAAATCAAGGATATTTCATCATTCTAAAAATAACCATGTCATCAGATGATAGAAAAGAAAGATATTTCATCACCCTAAACCTGGTGATTATAAAAACGACCCTTCCATCACAAGAGAGTCAGTAGAGTAGTGTAGACTAGGGTACCCATAGTAGTAGACAAGTAGAAGTAGTCAGTAGAAACACACGTCTGCCAGCACTCCGGAAGATCGAAAACAGGTGATTTCAAACGCCATCCTCACAAACAAAATTCTCAAAACCAAACCAATTAAGCACTGACCTTTAAACAAAAGAGACACTGAGAACATTTTTACACACACCATACCAATATTCTGTAATTCACATCACAAAAAATACAAATTCTTGCTATTTATGTCAACACGTCTCAACTTTTTATTGTTTATAGAAGACATAGATATGCATGTTTGGGATTTGGGAAAATAGACTGTCACCATACTTGAATGTTATTACAGTATTAAGAAGAAAACTAAAAAGTTATGGTTTCTTTTAGGAGTTTTGTTATTAAATTCTTCATTAATGTTCAACAGGTTTGTTCTTTATTTCACAAACAACCATTTCCTTACATGGCTAAATCAAAACTTGTTTGTAGCCGACAAAGGGATATGGGATGAGAAAGGAAAGATATAATTAATCATCTCATCTCATACATTAAACATGATCTTTTTACATTACTTAAAGACCAGCCACGACTTTACCTTCCCAAAAGAATACATCTTCTAATAGATCACAACACCAAAATTGTAGTCAGACCCGTTTCATATTTATTCAATCAGATAAATGCTAATATACTTCGTCGAACCAAAACATTTGCCATTAAAACATGTATATGTTATGAATAATCAAGAGTGTTTTCCCCTTGTTTCGTTACTCTCCTCTTTGAAAGAGCTATTTCTGTTTACTGGGACTATAAGAGGACACTATACGCGAACCTTGAATAAAGCTTTCTTAAAGCCTACACCTGCGTACTTCTGTCATTACAATATATTTCGAATACTAAAAATGAAACCATTATTTATTTTACCGTTTCAGGTTATGATAATGGCAACGGTAATATTAGCCGTTTCCTTATAAAGAAATATTCAGCATTCACTGACCGACCGCAGATGAAAATGTGCCAGAAAATGCTAAGCAAGAGATAACTCGTAGTCGGCGCAATAATAAAAACTGCAAATCACGCGTTAACTCGTATTTGGCAGTCAATGTGTTAATAAAATTAAATATTTGGCTTAAATAGTAAAATGATATTAGCTGTTTTTTGGGAAATTTGTCCCGGCTTTCCCCCATGAAAGGGTTATGGTTAAAGGTGACAGAATCGATGAAAGCAATGAACATATATATATATATATATATATATAAAGCTTTCTTAAAGCCTACACCTGCGTACTTCTGTCATTACAATATATTTCGAATACTAAAAATGAAACCATTATTTATTTTACCGTTTCAGGTTATGATAATAGCAACGGTAATATTAGCCGTTTCCTTATAAAAAATATTCAGCATTCACTGACCGCCCGCAGATGAAAATGTGCCAGAAAATGCTAAGCAAGAGATAACTCGTAGTCGGCGCAATAATAAAAACTGCAAATCACGCGTTAACTCGTATTTGGCAGTCAATGTGTTAATAAAATTAAATATTTGGCTTAAATAGTAAAATGATATTAGCTGTTTTTTTGGGAAATTTGTCCCGGCTTTCCCCCATGAAAGGGTTATGGTTAAAGGTGACAGAATCGATGAAAGCAATGAACATATATATATATATATATATATATATATATATATATATATATATATATATATATATATATATATATATATATGTGTGTGTGTGTGTGTTAATAAATACACATGTACCTACGTTTGATGTGCGACTGGAGTTTCGTTGGTTACCCAATTGCTCGAGTCGCACACCAAACGTACGTATATGTGTATTTATTAACATATATTTCTTAGCACTGTCTAATCACATTCAGCAGTATTATGTCTACATCTCTTGGATAAATTTGGCAATTATTTATCTGCTTACCAGCGAATGCATGCCAGCCCACGTGTATACGGTCACTATTTTCTCATTTACACACACACACACACACACACACACACACACACACATATATATATATATATATATATATATATATATATATATATATATTGTCATCCACAGACAGACTGTTTCGCTGTATCACAGCTCAGCAGTGTGGCTAGACGTACGCTTGCCTCTAGCTAGGATCGAAACCCGACTGAATTGGCGTCAGTCGGGGTTCTACAACAAAAACCGTTGGAGGTGAATTTAAGCGTATTTATTTTTAGATAAACACACAGTAACTGAGAGAACTCGATTCGATTTACCGAAGAGTCTTGCATTATATATATATATATATATATATATATATATATATATATATATATATATATATATATATATACTGTTGTAAATGGGACGGAAGTCGTAAGCATATACTGATAGACTTCTATGAAAGATAGGATTAGGTTAAGGAAGATCCGTTTCAAATTTTATCAAAGATCAACACTGAATTAAATTATAACAACTTCCGGTTCCGCAGTGTTAACTATTATACAAATCATCCAACTTCGGCATACGACTTACTACCTACGTAAAGTTATTCGGAACTAACTCACGTATTTATTAAGAAACCTCACCAAATAACTAAACAAGAAGGATAAGAAATGTTTTAGGATACATAAGATAGACTTTATTGAATTGTTACCTTTGTGTTGTGGGGCTCTCCCTTTTTACACAAGATGGACTCGTCCAAAGTATACTTATAATGCTGTTGAGATACGTGGAGATTTATACAAGATCGGCGTGGTGTAATGGTTAGCCAGCTTGTCTCACTAGATCAGTTACAACTGAAAAGTGAGTTCGATCCTCACTAGATGCCCCATACTTTCGGCCTTGTGCCACATCTAAGCTACGCTTGGAAAATAACTGGGCACCTCGGCGTGGTGTAATGGTTAGCAAGCTTGTCTATTGAAAAGTGAGTTCGATTCTCACTGGATGCCCCATACTTTCGACCTTGTGCCACATCTCAGCAACGCTTGGAAAATCTCTACTCTATACAAGAGTCCAGAGAGAGAGAGTTGATTACGGCTTTACTTACAGAGACTTGTACATATACTTTCTACTAACCCGCATTACTGGACTACTAATCTTTACTAAGTTGTTGTGGATTCCGTGAATGGAATCCTGCACAAATAAATAAACAACGCCAATAATTGAGATAGAAAAATAAGTGTATTAAACGTAAGAATACAGACTTGAAGTGAAGATTAGTAGTCCGGGAATGCGGGTTAGTAGAAAGTATATGTACAAGTCTCTGTAAGTAAAGCCGTAATCATCTCTCTTTCTCTGGACTCTTGTATAACTCTCTGAGAACACTCTGTGTCTGTCTCCGTATCTCTCAACCTGTCTCGACGTATCTCAACGTATCTCAACAGCAGGTATTCTCTCTGTCAGTATAAGTATACTTTGGACGAGTCCATCTTGTGTAAAAAGGGGAGAGCCCCACAACAGTTTGTTTCGTAAAAAGAACGTTTTTTGCTTATTTTAATAATTTCACCCCAAACAAGACAGCAATACCACAAGGATGCAAGGGGTTACTGGGTGTAAGAGAATATGAGAAAAAACTACTATTAAGGAGAGCGGACAATAAAAGAAGAAGAATTAAGAAGACAGAAGATGGCGATTGACATTGCATATAAATTTTTGAAGATTAAAAGTTGACTGGGAAGCAAAAATCCGGAAGAGAGTTCCACAAGAGAGAAGTGTGATAGAAGAAACTGTTAGCATAGAACTTACGGTTACATTTAGCCGTTTCAACTGTAAAATGATGAGACTTTGCCACCAATCTAGTACTGCACTTAAATTCGCAAAGTCTAGGTACCAAAGAGGAAGACTCATCAGAACAATTACCATGAAAATATTTATAGAAAAAGCACAGGGAACCTAGATTACTTTGGCGTTAAATGTTCATAAACCTTATTCCAAAAAAAGTAAATAAAAGAAAATGGATTTGGAAAGATTCGGATGAGTCTAATGGTGATTACGAATGTACGGCAGCTCGGAAAACTCAGTCAGGATCGTTCTGATAAGAAAAGAACTCCCAAATTTGTTGCATAGAGCCTCAGACTCAACATGGAGGCTTACATCATGGTGTTTGGAGTGGTCACTAGTGATGGCCACGTTATACCTTCATTCATCTTCCCAAAGGGGCCCAGATTCAATATAGAGGCCTACAGATAGTGACTTGAAGAGGTAGTGCTGCCCTGGGTCAAGAGGGTAGCTGCTGGAAAACCTTGTGTCTGATCAGAGGACTCAGCACCATGCCACACAAGTAGGAGAACCGAGTCATGGTTGTTAGACAATTTTGTGACCGCATCACCCCTTACATATAGCCACATACCTACCCAGACTGCACCCCCTTGATTATTATGTGTGAGGCGCAATTGAGCGAGAGACCAACAAATTTCCTTGTAACACCAAAGATGAACTGAAGGCAAGGATTATGGCAGCATTCAGCAACTAAACAAGGAGACCGTCCAGAAGAGTAGCAGGAGATTCCGAAGTTGTCTGTTGGCCTTGGCTGAAGCCAATGGCGATTTTATTGAATAAAATCATTCTTTAGTATTTCAAGATATTTTTGTGTAATTTTGGTAAATATATCTCTTAAAATGAGAAAATGAGTGGTATTTTCTTTTTAGTGTAATTTAGACGACAATTTATCCATCGCACCCTGTATTTTCAAACGAAATTAAATGGTTGATCAGTTACGCATACTTGATCTCATAAGCCACTAAATAAGCAGTTGATTTGACGAGTGGTTATTGTTATAATCAGGACCAGTGATTTCTACCACTTGACCCCCGACCCCTCTCGACTGTGGGTGAAGCCTGATTGGGGAATCTGGACAGTGCTTTGTGACCCTCGCTATCTCATCAATATTTGCTTTTCTCTACCTACATTTATATACGTTACACGTTAAACTAAGCACAACCGACTCTTAAAGGATGAAAAACTTTCGTGCATTTGATATCATTCTGAGTTCTTTTTGTCCAAATCTGTGGATTTGTTTCGTTCATACTAAATTAAAAAAAAACAAAAAAAAAAAACACTATATAAAATTCACTAATTTTTATCCATAATGTAGATTGTGTTAAAAATATTCAACTTTTTAACAAGAAAAAATCTCAAGTTGATGTTAAAAATTGTTGCAAAACACTGTAGATTTATTTATGATGGAATGATGTATTATGACATGTCTCTAATTTGTATTTAGATACATTGAATATATTTTCAATTTTTCTAGTTAAATTGTTCACCTATATTGTATATGATACATAATTAAGTTAGAATAAAATTTGTATTTTATATGAATGCTGCCTTATGAAAATTGAGATGTAATAGAATGGGGGCGTATCATAGATTCGTAGTAGGGCACAAGACCATTGCGCCGGCCCTGGTTATAATCTGGTACAGAAATGGACACACTAAGAAAAAATATACTACTCAAGTACGTGTAAAATCCACGATTGCCAATAGATATTTACGTCTGCCACCGACACAGGACACAACCAGACGTTTGTAGGTCTCTCTTGAAAATTTAAAATAATTACTCGCATAAAAGTGTTCTTCAAAGATTTCTTTATAATCTGAACGTCGTGACACCAAATAATTAGAGGCTGAACAGTTAATGTGCTGATATTAAAATCAGACAATGGTGGCCATAATATTTCATTTTCTATAAAAAAAAAAATCTCCCATACAGATAGATAACAGTAAACATCACACCTGTTTCCGTTTTAATATCAGAATCTCATCAGTGTCTATTTTTTACGAGATGAACTTGATAATATTGGCCTGGAGCGTGTTGAACAAACAAAAATGTACCTGAGCAGGTGTCTGCGACAGGGATTGGTTAACCACTCTTCAAGACGGGTGCGCTCGGAAAACGAAAGTATATATATATATATATATATATATATATATATATATATATATATATATATATATATATATATATATATATATATATATATTCTGTTTATACGTTATTATTACAGATACAAATATTTAAGTAAATGCTCTGTTTATATTTAAACAGTATTATTTACATTTACCGGCTGTGGAGGATACAGGTTCGATTTCTGTTGGAGGACACATGTTTTCTATTACTCCACTTCAAATTTATCATTTTGTATATTCGCTTGTAAGGTCTTTAAAGAATTAATACGACTATGCCTGGTTGTCACAGTTTCGAAATTCGATCATATATTGATAAGAAATCACAAAGTAAACTGTTAACTTCACAACATATTACACGGTACTAGACAGGCTGCACAGGTTGATTCATTAGCATATACTCTTCTGTGTCCAAGTGGTATGATTAGACTCAGTGCTAAAAAGATCTAAATAAATTTTCTGTTAGCCCAATCAAGCCCTTAATATTTAATGGATTTTTCAGCCTTCTGTTCGCAAAAATAATAAAAAAAATGTATTCAAAGATGACAACGGTAAAGTAAAGTTAATCTTATTCTCTTTACCTTTAAATGCATATCTTTAAAATATTTTTATAATTTCATTTTAAGTCTATAAATTGAAAAGAAAAATATATACACGCAATGGTAAAGAAGCATTATATTTGTGAGATTTTTTCTGTAGCATATCGAAATAGAATGAAATCTATCTCTCTCTCTATCTGTTCACACATACATGAGCACACACACACACACACACATACACACACACACACACACACACACATATATATATATATATTCAGTTGTATGGATATGAATTTCCAAATGAACAATGGTGAGAGGAAAAAGATCATTCAGGTCTTCAGTAATGGTATCAAAATTCTTACTCTGGCTTCCATCTTCAAAGTCCATTCAAGAAGCGCCAAGAGAACGATGAATAAGTTTAAAAAAGAGGGAACAATAAAGAAGAAAACTGTATCAGGAGATCACAACAGGAAGAGGGATCATCATTTCAACTTAGAGCTAAAGAGATCATCTAGGAAAGATCCGACTCAATTCATATAACGTATGCCATTTGAGAGAAGAATTTCAGCTATGACAGTCCAAAGATAAATGAAAAAAGACTATAAAATCGTACATGAAACCTGTGAGACACATTGTTACTCTAGGACAGAAAGTTAGAAGGTTAGAGAAGGCGAAGATCATCTTGAATAAGTTGTAAAATGGCCCTGGGATAATATATATATATATATATATATATATATATATATTTGAACTTTATTTCAACCCTTCATGAACTTCCAATCCTTAGCTATGATTAATTAATGATGAAAATATCATTTTCGTTTATGATATTTCATCACCATTCTTCTGTTAAGCTTGGGGAGTATTTCCAGTAAGAAATCTTTAATCATTTCTAAGATACAATGGTTCAAAGAATAATCTAACAATAGGACAATTTTGCTCTTACACGATTTGGACAATTTTGCTGTGACACCGGATATATATATATATATATATATATATATATATATATATATATATATATATATATATATATATATATATATATATATATATATATATGCAGCAAGTATTCAGCCAAACAAATTTGATTAAATTCAATTGATAAATTCCATTTATTGTATTTTTTCCAAATTTTGAAAAAGATTTTTTTTTATATTGGGTCAAAATTGTGGATAATCTGTCCTAAATTCATTTTTGTTATGTTGTTTTTATTCAAGTATTTATTGAAAGAGAGATTACAACACTAGCCAAAGACAAGTAACAGGCTTTACGGCGCTGAAATGAACCAGTAGAATCTTGCTTACCACACAAGTCCAGATGAAATAACTGATCACGTATCGGCTTTTCCACGTCTGAAGAGGCGGAGTAAGAATACATCATTTCTTTGTAGAACGTGTTGTTATCTTTAAAAGATGATATAATGCCTTGCATTTACCGCCTCAGAGAATGTAGTTACGTGTGTGCGAAATCGTGATGAATGTAAAAAAAAACTCATTGTGCGCTTTTGACTCTGTGGTATTTATTTGTTTGTGTATAATTTTCACCATTACGTTACATACTTTGTGTGTTACCTATGTCGTGTTGAAGTGCAAAAGAAAAGCGGAAAGCGTAGTGATTGAATAATTAAGTAGTCCTTCGAGACTCTTTTTCTTGTTGGGTGGTGCCTTAGTAGGAATACAGATTAAGTGAGTGTCATGAGTCAGTCTTATCAACTAGTTTCGACGTTTTAGTATTCACGCTGTGGGGAATTTATGCAGTATTCGAACAACGAAACTAAACCGTTTAAACCGGATGTTAGTGAAAGTGAAAGAACGCAAACATATAAATTTTCATATAAAACATTTAATAAAACAATTGGAATAAAACAGAAAGAAAAATAAATTTACAGGTTTTAGTTTTATACGAACTGAACAAGAGTCCTTTTAATAGTCCGTATTAATTGTGGTACCTCTAGTACAGTCCATAGGTGTAACTGTGGCAACATCTTCATAGTAGTATTTTTCCTGAAATTGTATGTCCGTTCCAGTAACTGGAAAAAAAAAACCAGCCTCTTATCCCCAGTCTCAAAAATAAAAATTTCATGTAAAAGAAAGAAACAAATTAACATTGAAAATCATGGAACTTTTAATTCAAATTTTAATGTCAAATTAAGAAAGCGATAATAATATCCAATATATACACTAATAAGTATAATATCCAATATATATACTAATAAGTATAATATCCAATATATATACTCCAATGTCAAATTGACATAATTATGGCTAAATATCTATTTTTATATTATTATCATTGTCTCAATTTGATATTAAAATTTGAATTAAAAGTTCCTGGAATTTTCAATGTTAAATTTGTTTCCTTTTATATATGAGATTTTAATTATGAGACAGGGATTTTGTTCACTTTTGGGTTAAGAGAATGGAATTTTGTCCGCTGGGGTTTTCTCATGAATTCATCCGTTCCTACCCACTGCTGCAGTGGGTGCAAAAACTTCGTTGTTGGTTTTTATGATACGTTTCAATCCAATATCACCCTCTAATGTCGTTTGATTTTGAGGAACAAAATGTCCCTAATCATGTCTTTAGTCGTAAGAGAGAGAGAGAGAGAGAGAGAGTGTGTAGAGACAGATAGAATAGAGATTTGCATATATGAATCTCTCTCTCTCTCTCTCTCTCTCTCTCTCTCTCTCTCTACATATATATATATATATATATATATATATGAAAAAGTGAAGTGAGAAAATATAAGAGGTTTAAAACGATGCCGTAGGAAGTGTTCCGGAAAGGACATAGCCAGCTAGCCATTTGACGGAGTTCTGATAACCTACTTCCCGTAAACTATTCTTCCTATAAAACCACTGGTGAATATGTCTATGTAAACAAATTACATGACCCAAAAGTCTTTCTCCAAAATTATTGTGCCTAAGAAAACGCACCAATCCTATTGATAATCTTTATATAAACAAGTTAATCTTAAAGATTTTCGCGATAATGTGTAATTTAGATCAAGAAAGTAATTTATTACATGTCATCATTTTCTCCCGGCTTGCTTAGTGTAACGACTCTGTTATCTGCAAGTTAATATTCTTATTTGATTCCTTTAATATACCTCCTTAATTTCTTTAAAAAACCTTCAGCCCATCTAATTTTTCAAAACTTTCTTAGATCGTTCTTTTTCCATATTTAAGTATAATACACATTGAAACCCAATCAAGATTTTTCTTATTTTTCCTCGGTTTTATGGCACAAAACCGGGACTTTCTATGTTTAACTGTTTTAGTCGACCGCTGTAAAGACTTCTTTGAACTCTTCACATCCCGAACAAGTAGACGTCAACTTATCTCATCATAGGTTTACAGCCATAATAAAAACACCGATTCAACGTCGAAGCTGGTCAGTACTTAGATGCATAACCACTTATGAAAGCAGTTACCCATTTAAGTATTGATCAGTAGTTTTCAGTATTGCAAGCAGTTTGTGACCTTATGCCAGACAAAAGCAACATTTAGTAAATATAATGAGAGAAACAAAAGAAAAGAGAACAGAAAGATCAACTTTCCAATCAGTCTTCGTCCATCGATCCTTCAAATTTTTTCTTACCCAATGACATATCGACCGATGTATTAAATGACGATCAGCCAAGTGAGATGAGGTCAAGTAAACTGTACTTGACGAGTTATACATTGGCCAGAAGAGATTATAGAGTGACTATCAACAGAAGCAAGTATAGCAATATTAGTCAGGTCTTGTTAAAGTGAAAACAGCTTGGAAATATTTGCTTACGTTAAAAATATGCTGATTGAGTTTTGAAGTATTACTTTTCAGGATCTGTTATATGTACATTTGTATTAATGGAAGTGTTTGATTTCTTTTGCTAAGGAAATTTGCATTCATCTCACTTGCTAAACAGTTACTGCACAAAAGCAAATTTGAACAATGACAAATCGTTCGTTACAAACATTATCCCCCAGGACATTGACGAACATGGCTGTCATCAATTTCCTGTCCTGTGTAGCTCTTAGTAAATTTCGTATCTTTGCTATCTTTCCTAAACCCCGTTCTGTCATCCATTTACACAAGCTCTTTAGGTACGTTATGCGCTCTTTTCCGCTGTCCATCTTACCTTCAATATGTCCTGTGAGTGTCAAATTTTCCAAGTCCTCTTTCCTCATTATGTGCCCTAGAAATTTCAACTGTGACTCTTTGATGCTGAACTTCAAAATATTAAATTGTAGTTGGTTCTACTTAGTTCAGAGTCAAATGCTTAAAATAATAATATAATATACAGCCTCCATTTACTAAGTTTAGCTTAGTTCGGCACAAGGCCATAGTAATGGGTAACTCAGTGAAAGTTGGATACATTTTAAAATCGAATGGTTCACAAGGTACAAGACAAATTTGCTAGAAATCTGGTCACAATAGTTTCTCGATATTTTGATTCATTTTGACAATACTAATATTCCGTATTTGTTAGTCAAACACGATTAATCTGTTAACAATATACCTGTTAACAGATTAAGTTTGGAAATCTAGATGAAGTTGAAAAATTTTCTAGCGTAATACACTCAGAGATATTTAAATCCTTTAGCCGTGATCTGGGTTCATACTGCCAGCCTTAATTGACATTTTTGCCCTTAAAATCGTGTAAAGAATGATTTCAGCATCATAGAATAAATTCAGTAGCCATGTTGGCTATTGTCCAGCCAGCTGAGTACAACCTTTCAAAACGAAATGCCTTTATTAAAAGATGCGGAACGGAGGCTTAAGCAAAGGTCATCTTGTGGAATTATATCATTGAAGAGAGTCGACAGCCAGAATCAGAGAAGAGGATCTCATTTTCTTCGGGACAGTTCGCCGAAATCATTTCTGTTCATTACGTTGACGGAAAGTGAGATAATTCGGATAGCGGATGAGCCTGGTCAGTTTTCAATGAAACGTCCACACAAAGTTAATGGTATCTATGGTGACCGTGACACTCGTAAAGATTAATTTACGATTTTAATCTTAATCTTTACAAAACTCTGTCTCCTTCATTATATTATTCATTTGCTCGGAGCGCTTCGTTTTTGTTTGTTTCCGACCGGAAGACGATGATAACATTGATAGAAGCGAGATTTTAGTTAATAAAATAAATTTTTGAGCGCCTCATCATGGGTCAGCGGTTGGCAAGGTCATCAAGCGTGCCAGTTAAGCGCCATGTGTGCTACACGCTTGGGTGATCATATCTCTTTCGATACATAACTGACTCTACAGAATACTTTCACACAGTAGGTTGCCATATCTTTCTGCGGTAGACTGGTTGCCACCCAAAGCTATAGGACACAATGTGTCCTGCTACTCAACCTGTAACTGGAGGTGGGGGAGAGAAGAGATGGGTTCATACCTTTCACAAGAGTATTTGCGCGTAAGTGAATGTAATGAATCTGACTTGAATTCGAACTCAGTTCTCCGATTTCTCATTCGGAGCCATTATCCATTACACTACAACGCACTGAGTTGAGTTCTCATTAGTTGCTTCACACATGAGACCTTGTGCCGTACAAAGCTAAACTTACTAAATATGGATATTTATGGGCATAGTGGCTCGCAAGCTAAAGAAATATAAGTTCTTTAGTGACTTTGATACTCTCTTTTTTATCTAATGATCATCCAAAAAATGACTTAAGAGTTATTGAAGAAGGTTAGGTGTATAGACATAAGAGAAGAAAATAGGAAGTGAAGATGACGACGATATAGAAGATCTATAACGACGAATAAGCATAAATGTTCGCAGCTGTCAAAAAATATTTAAATTTTAAAAAATAAACAACCTCTTTGGATTACTTGACCTTATCTGCACGAGACTTATCATGGGGTCCGTTGAGTGGCGTTGTAGAAAGCAGTACAAAAGACGGGTTTGGTTTCCTTTCCGGGTGGGGATTTCTTAGTTCCCCTAAAAGACTACACGTCGCAGACAGCACAATACTATCACTACACTGTCTTCTGTTAAAAAAAAAAAAAAATCCCTCACGTGACGACGATAATACTTTCGTTCCAACCTATCACATACAGGGTGCGATGGATAAATTGTCGACATTTTATATTTTTGAGTTCGCGCATGCGCTTTGTTTTTTATTTTGTCGACTGCACAGTATAGTAGGGCACCGTCAGTGAGAAAATGAGCACAATGACGCAAGTTGGAAATGACGCATGCTGTACTACTTGGCATTCGCGCCGGAAGCTCCAGTACGAACATTTCAGAGTGTTTGGTGTCAATCTGAGGCCATTGCAGAGGATTCGTAAAGGGTTGGATGATATATCCAGTTAACATCACGGTGTTTGGATTGATCACTAGTGATGGTAACGTTATGCCTCCATTCATCCTCCCACAGTGACATATAAAACATTTTCTTCTTTCCATCAGTATTGATCATGGTAACCTTCAGTAGAGCAACTCTTTATGTCTTCTTGGGTTCACGTTTTCCACTGAAATGAAGTGAAGATATTAAAATCAATTGCGAGGTCTACTAGGAAAGTTTGTTTACTGTATGATGCCAGGCAATTTTTCTCGTCCGAATCCATCTTGCACGTTTATAAATCTACCAATCGTCCATGCATTGAATACTGTTGCCATATCTGGTTTGTTACTTCGACTATATATCACTATATTCCTGATCAAATCCAAAGAAAAGTCTGTAATGTAATCAATCCTGACCTGGCATCTCGACTTCAGTCACTTTCACATCGCCATGATGTAGTTTCCTTCTGTCTTTTCTACAAATACTTTCATGGAAATTGTTCTGTGAGCTTTCTTCCCTGGTGCACCGACTGCATGAATTTAAGCATGCTACTAGATTGGCAATTAGGTCTCATTGCTTTATTGCTGAACTACGTAGATGTAGCCATAAATTTTATTCTAATAGTTTCTTTACGCGCACTTATCAACTGTGGAACTCTCTTCCGGTGTCTTGCTTCCCAGCCACCGACAATCTTCAAAATTTAAACGCAACTCTAATCATCATCTTCTGTAATCGACTTGTGCCTTAGTGGTATTATCGCCTTACTTGAAGGAAAAGCGTTAAAAATATATATTATTATAGTTTATCATTTTTACCAATGAAGGAACCAAATGTTTCAATTTTAAAATTGAGAACAATTACCAACATTAAGACAGTAACCAGAATAATATTATAGATAGTTATTAAAATATAAAATAATGTACTAAATACTGTGTCTGCCGCATAATATTTTATGCGCCGTGTCTCTTCATGATGTAAGCGATCATGACACTCCACATCCTCCCTTCTTTAGCAATATTCGTTCCCTTACCATCCTTTCCAGTCTTTGTTCTGCGACACATTTACACACTCTCGTTAGTTAGAATACTTGTTTCCCCCTTGCCATAAGTGCCAAATTCTCCAAGACCTCTTTCCTCATTATGTACCCTAGAAATTTTAACTATCTCTTTGTGATTCTAAATATAAATATCCTTTTTGTTTCCATTTTTCTTTAAATTTCCTCGTTGCTTACATGCTTCTTTTCTCAATATCCTTCTGTATAACCACATCTATGCTTCTTCAAGCTTTCTCTTCATCTGAGAATAAATTGTCCAGCATTCACTGTCATATAGAAGGATTGATATTACATAGCAGTTCAGCAATTGATAAAGGGTTTGATGATAGCCTAACGTGCATATACAGGATCTAAGACAGGACGAAATATACTATAGACCTACATAACGAGTTTTTTTTATTTCATCTTTAAATGCAGACTATTTTTTCTTTCCGGCTTTATTTTGTGGAACTACTTTTTGTTCGGTGGTCACAAGGTTTTGCCATTTCTGAACACATCTATATGCTTCCGCAATATTTCTATTCTGTCTCATCAAAGCAATTACGGCTCCATTTTAAATTGCGAAATCCACTTCCGGCCGGATTTGTTCTAGCCTTTGATGGAAACTTTAATCTTGTCATGGATAATCTGCTCTCTTCTAATCCATTCTATATTTTCCGTCACTGAGTGCAACTTGGTGCGATTATCTCGGGATTATCTTGCAGCCCAACGCCGGTTCAGAGTGCAGACTAGAATCTTCACTTTTAGCCTCGATTTTTATATATTCAACATTCCACCGGATCAGTATTACAATAAAGATTAGACGAAAATAGCAAAATAGGATGCTTGCATCATCTTCTACTTTTTCAGGCATCTCATGATTTTCTTTTGCATCTTGGGCTTCTATCGTAGTACAATGGTTAGCAACCCCCGCATCTAGTGAATTCGATTCTTACAGTGTGACCCACTGCTCTGGCTTCGGGTCACATTAAACACATTAATGATAAAAAAGACATTATCATTTTTTTCAGTATAATATCCGTTTTTGTCAGTGCAATTAATTCAATAGTAAATATTAATCACATAGGTCGAAATTCAACCAATAAATACGTTTTGGGCTAGGGACTTCTTGATCCACTCTTGTAGATGTGTACGTCGAATGCCTCTACCAATTTGTGAATATTGATAAAAAAATTAATATTTTCCATATCTATCTATCTATCTATCTATCTATCTATCTATCTATCTATCTATCTATCTATCTCAGTCAGTTCATATCTATCTATCTATCTATCTATCTATCTATCTCAGTCAGTTCATATCACTATTTCCATGGAGAAAATGTTTGGCATTTCATAGTTCCACCATTTTAGACATTTACAGAAAAGACCCGTAATGCCATGTACATAGAGGCAAATCATTTCCATTCCCTTCGTATTCCATTGGTAAGAAGGTAGTTCCATTCAGGCAGCTTCTATCCAACGATAGCTACACCCCGAGAATGTGTTTTCCCCACCACTACAATCTTAACATCTTCAAGTCTAGAGTAAACCGTTATCCCACTGTCATATAGGAAGAAAATGAGTAACTATCGACACCGAGGCTCGAGCGTGACACTCTGGACTTATGAATATATGTTTTACACCAGGTGTGTAAATAGCAGCGTCAGGCTACTGACTGGAGCGATTAATGAGTGACTATTGAGTGGAACTATCCAGTCGAATTAGTGTGAATTATTGTGTGTCGATGATTTGGGTTTGGATTTAGGATTTACCGGACTTTAAGCCGAGCCACCCGACTAACAAGGTATTCATTGAAATGGTTAATTATTTTTGGTTGACTTTTACTTCTTTGTTATTGTTAAGTATTTATTTGTAGTTGTAATTAAATACTGTTTTATTTAACATTGAAGTCTTGAGTTATACCTAATTATTAACGGCCACTGTACGTCACAAAACCTACATAGATTCAAAATCTACAATTCTTAGGTCTATTAAATAACCCAATTCAATAACCCTTTACTTTGAGTGGCTCTTGCATTAGGTGAATACATATCATCCGGTTCGCACTCTTCCCGGTCTTTTGAACAGGAGTAGAGGTTTATTCTTTTTTTTCCTGCTTAGGATTGAGTTTCTGGTTCTTTATAAAGTCTGTTCATTCTCTTTCACTCCCACTAACCCACTTGCGTTTTACTGGCATTATCACCTTGCTTGGAATGAATTCATTAAAAAATAAATAAAAATTATGGTATCAATAATTTTGTTTTTTTACACGAATGCTAATGAGATCAAAGCAATTTTTTCATATATGTAGACAGTAAAAGAAAAGTTCGTATTCAGTTTGCTTTGTTGTTTTTTTTAGATAAAAATTCCCCGACAACGACTTTTAATCATTTGATTTATTTTTTCTAAGTTGGCTCATCCTACTTGATTTTATCATTCTTAATCACGTACATTCTCTTGTGATTCGTGAAACTTTAGATGACAGCTGTATATCATATGCACTGGTTGACCAAAAAGCTCTTATACAGCCAAACGGAAGCTTGGCGGATTTTCAAACTATTTTTTGTTTATTTTATTTCGATAAGACGTTTCTTATCTTTAAAATCTGGTTAACCGTTGCTGATATTCGTGATTTAAAAAAACAAAACGAAAAGAAAAGAAATTAAAGCATTGACTCGCAAAACATTGCTACATGTAGAGCGGATTCGTTTTGTGTATGTATTTAAGAGTATTAAAGTCTATTAAAGGACGTTTTATTATAGGCACTCACATAATGACAACTGAGGTCACTCGCTAATTGTTCACACCTATCAATTGGAAATAGTACTTATTTTATACGTCGATGATTTCGTTTATACGGGCGTCCTCAGCAGAATCAAGTGGATCCAGCCGGTAAATGTTAATGGTAATATTAGCCGTTTCCATATAAGGAAATTTTCGGTATTCATTGACCGAGCAGCCAGTACTATTTTTCGGTTGGAATTTGTAAAATATTTCTCTTAAAACATATTTTTAGGAAACAGATTTCTCAAGAAAAGTAACTTGTGAAATAGACTTTGGAAAGGACAAAAAGAATGTCCAAAAAAAAAAAAAAAAAGAAACTAACATAGAAGAATTTTATGTTTTGCATATCTCTCTGCGTAGTAGTAGTCGTAATACAGTTCTCCGTGTCCTGAATAACAACCGGCTTTGCTAGGCATACACCCTAATGTTCGCCAGTTGTTCTCTATTTACAATTGTCTATCTAATTTGCATACGATACTACAAAGACAAAAGAGGGTAATGGAAAATAGGAAGCTCCGAATTAAAAATAAAACAAAATAAAAAAAGAGACAAAATAAAAAAAAACACAAGAGCGTTTATCTCTTCATTTAAAAAGTAAGAGAATTAATGTCGTGCGAATAAAATCTTTATACGCAATAAATTAGGCATCATCGGATAAGTACCTTTTAGTGACACCACGAATAAGGAAAATGTCACTGAATTCATTAACCACTTTGATCAAAAAATTGTTAATATTTTCACCAAGGTGAACTTTCATTCAGAGATAATGCAAATCGTGAAACTGCAAAATTCAGAATTGTTCAATTTGCAAGCCTTGAGCAATCAAAATGTTTTATCTTATTTCGACACCAACCATACTGCTGGCAATTTCCCTCGGGTAAAAAGACTACAACTCGCCGTTTAACCTGGGCCTATTTCGTGAATATTCCACACCATCGGTCCTTAAATATCATATGTGCTATAGCAGCGGCAACGGTGTGCAAATAGCAAAACAATCTGAAGGAGGACATTTTTTTCTTCATGGTTTTGAATTCAGACTTGTCCTTCTCCTAGACGGGTTGTCTTACCAAGGCTAAATGGCTTAATCTGCTCTAATATTTCACCCATAGCTAAGAGGAGAATAGATTGATTCAAGTTTCTTCCCAAGGACACAAGAAGAGAACACAACAGCCTTTACTAAAATTTGAACTTACTACACCGACAAAATTTTCCGCGATGGTAACCATTAAGCCAAACGCAATTTAATATAAATTATTTTACGAAGGTGTTGTTAAAAAGCCCTCGGGTCGATCCACTTTCCCAAATCATTATTCTCAGGTTTAGTCATTAAAATACTTTTTCTGGTGGTGTGTAGCTTACAAACAAATATATATGGGAGACTTCCTGATGTTATCGGACTGGAGAAGTCGACCCCAGCATGGAAAGTGCCTGAAAACCATAACACGGTTTGTAAGTTTAAATTGGGTAGCTGTGCTAGCACGAAGTCACAAGTCATCGTAGCCGAGTGCTTGAGTGTGCTGGGCTTGTTTCAAATTGTTGATCACGCTAGATAACACGCTCTTTCCCAGAAAGTGTAACTCATTATAGTTGCAGTATAAACGACAGGTGGCGCCTGAGCAAGCGACTTCAATAGGGATTGGGTATCTGTCCTAGTAGACGGGTATCCTCAAATATATATATATGAGAGCTGTATGCGTGCCATCTGTGGAGTTAGCCTTCAAGACAGGACATCAAATGTAGACCTGTATAACAGGTGTAATATTGGAGCAATCGAGACTTTCCTCAAACTATCTCAGTTGCGGTGGACTGGTCATATCTTGAGAATGTCTGATGACAGGATACCCAAGGGCCTAATGTATAGCCAGTTAGATCAGGGCTACAGGAATGTACGACGCTCATGGCTTAGATACAAAGACAAGCTGAAGAGCAACTTGTCAGCTGTCAATATACTTCATAACAGTCTCCAGCGCTTAGCCTTGGAGCAACGTGTTTTAGTGGACTCAGCGGTTTTCAATCTGCTACTCTGAATCATCTTCAAGAAGTGAGAGCAAGATCTAACAGGCCAGCCAATCTAACAGTGACCCCCCCCATCCCACAATCCTCACTCTTGCTTTATATCCGTTCTCCTTTGCAAATCATTTGCGGGTTTTAAGATTATCACAAAAAAATCATAACTGAATCAATTGGTTAAGTTATCAGATCCTCATACATCGAAACCGATAGGAGAGTCCAGTACATATATATATATATATATATATATATATATATATATATATATATATATATGTGTGTGTGTGTGTGTGTGTGTGTGTGTGTGTGTGTTGGATAGCATGATCTATTCCATTAAATGTCCCGGTATTACCCACAATTTACGAATCCATCAGTCAACTGATTTACCTATATTTAATTGTTCCTAAGGTTAAACCCCCCATAACTTATTAATAACCTTAAAACCTTATGATCTAAACAATATTTACTTTAAAAAACACTTGTTGATAGCATACGGTGCACACCATTGTAGTAATCGAAATTTAGTTGGAATTCAGATATAGACAAGGAAAGACTCTAGCCATAAATAAAGCCCAGACTACTTCCCCTATAATGAGATACCTCAGCCCCCAATTCACCCGCCTCAGTCACCATAAACAAGGCGTGTCTCGGAGGGGAACTGATATTGAAAATAAATTCTAATCCCTCAGTTAAAGACAAACACTTAAGAGCTGAAGACAGCTGTGTTCAAATCAGCCAGAAATAGACTCTTCTCATGATGAGGTAATTTGGGTTTTTACCGTAAAAATATATATATATACTCTGTTATAATAAAGACATTGAACTCTCTGTGGATCTCTCTCTCTCTCTCTCTCTCTCTCTCTGTGTATATATATATATATATATATATATATATATATATATATATATATATATATATAAAGGGTATAATTACCGATAATCATATTTTATTTTATCTATTGCCCCGGGTAGTAAGAAAACTATAAACCTAAAAGAAGAGAAACAAGATGTTACTGAGTGGTAAGAATGCAAGATTGGAAATTGTGGGAAGTTTAAAGAAAGATCACGGAATAATAAAAAAGAAAATTGAATACATTGTGAAAGTAAAAGCATAAAAAATCTTTTAAGAATGTCTTATGAATAATTAAAAGGGTAATAAGCAAGAAAAATGAACTAACGAGTTAGAAAATATTTAAAGAAGTTGATGTTACGAACGATAACCGAGAGAAAAGATAAAAAAAAGAAGTTAGACATATTACCGAAAGATATAAAATCAACCAAACTACCCACTTTAAGTAAACATCACAAAAAATGTAAGTTGTGCGAAGAAGTACATGAAAATTGATTAGCTCAATAGGAATTTTTAGTGATGAATGCACGACTACATTATAAAAATCTGATGGCTGGGCTAGAGGTTTCTTCATAGAATTAGTCAATCAACAAATCTTAAAAGAAAGGTGGACGCATTTGCCTTGGTGGATTTGCGGTTGTCCATACACTTTGCATTTTTCGGTGATGGATTTAATAATGCTTCATGAGATATTCAAAACATGGGATATTTTTTATAACCTAAGTCTGGTTTAAACCTCAAAATTTTATCCCTGACATGTCTGGTGTGCTCCTTAGTATTCATGCTGATGTTTGTTTGGTAATGTTCTTTAACAAACCTTTGAAGTCTTCACATAACTGGTGTATTTAACTGGAGAGTGCAGAATTAAGAATAATAACACTTCTTCCATTTTTCCTTTACTAAAAAGAAGTCGCCACAGTCACAGTTTACTAATTATATGACATCTGAAGATAACTGGTTTCACTGGATTGTACTTTTCACAGTAGAGGATGATAAATACATGTGCACACAACACTTTTGAGATTTTCATTTGGAAATAATTTTGAAAGCCACGTAACATTTTGTCTCCACTGCAAAAGAAGGCATTATTTTGAGACTGTCCATTACGTGAAACCACAATTAAAATACATTAAAGTTTGTGGTGGTAACGTGACAACATGTAGAAAAATTCAAGACGAGTGAATACTTAAGGAAGGCACTATATATATATATATATATATATATATATATATATATATATATATATATATATATATATATATATTGGGCAGTATATATTTTATATTATAAAGAGGTAATCATATAAAGAATTAATTGGTAACATTAATGTAATTAATGGCGAAATCTCTTCGCTAACAGACTTAATAAAGCATTAACATACCAACAATCCATTGAATGACGCGATCGTTATGAATAAAATAGTTGTCAGATGGATCTGGTGTTTTAGAGCAGCGAGTACTTTAAAAAAATTCACATTTTTATCTTCAGGCTGTAATTTTTACATTTATATATAAACTCCAACAAGATGTTTTTTTTAAGAATGTGTTATTTATTAACGGTTATATAATTTTGGAATGTGCAATGTCACTTGAAATATTTGAACTCTAGCGTTGCGATATTACAATACATTTACATGAATATTTATGAGCGTCTCTTAAATTGAAAAATCGAAAAACTAACATTTTTACTTTTGTTTATAAATACTTGTTACAAAATAAAATCTTCTCATTTGCCTTGATAAAGTCCGTCAGAAGATAAAATGCGTCGCTTAAGTTTTCCTTTTGTCTTTTTCATTATATATATATATATATATATATATATATATATATATATATATGCTGAAGGTAACGGTAACATCAATCAGCTAAGTGACAAACATTTTACTTTGTATTATATATATATATATATATATATATATATATATATATATATATATATATATATATTGGTACTGAAACGTTTTCGACTCATATAAGAAATCCCCACCCACCAAAATTCTGATGTTTGATCGTATTTTTGGAAGTGGGCCAAGCTGAGAAATTTTTATCAACCCTTTGTACAGACCGGACCTTAATTTTGGCACAGGGCCACAAATATAGCGTGTTCACTGAAGATCAATCTCCTGACTTAGTAATAATTAGCTGCCAGACTAGCCACTTAACCAAATACACTTATATAAGTATATATACATGTTTCTTATTACTATAAATCTTACTTTTAGTGGGTACACATGTTTAACTTCCTATTCTTGTTTTTTTTTTCTTGTGAGATTAATAACACTCGACCAAGCCCTGGAACTACTACTAAAGAAAAATTTTGCTTCCCAAGAGGATTCGAACTCGTATTTTTTACCATAAGAGAAACGGCTTATATACCGAAACGGACTGCTCCCAGTTTGACCACAGCCATCTTGATAGAGCATAATTTGAATTACCTATTTAAGGAATACATATCTGTGGCTTGGACTTCTACAAATGTATATCCGCTTGCTTCGGCTTCATACTCGAAACGTACACATCAGTAATTTTTTAATGGGTTCTTTTTAATCCGACATTATTATGCCGTTATGTTCAGTGGGTATACGTGTTTAAATAGGTAATTCAAACCACGCTTTATCAATTTGGCCTCCATGAGCCAAACTGATACCAGCGTGTTTTCGCTATAGAAATAGTTTCCTTGATAGAAAAAAAAAGATACAAAATTTAGTAGGACTTCTCGATCTAGGCCGGTTGTTATTGATTTTATTGCTTATGGATATCAAATACGTATACCAAATAAAAATACCCTTTATACAAATAATGTCGGATTAAAAACTCCATCCCAAAATAAATATATGTAAATGGAATTTGCAAACATATATATATATATATATATATATATATATATATATATATATATATATATATATATATATAAATAAATGAACATATTTTCCTCACTAGCAGCACAAATCTAAGTTTCATGCACAACGCAATATCTCTATCCATATATATATATATATATATATATATATATATATATATATATAGAGAGAGAGAGAGAGAGAGAGAGAGAGAGAGAGAGAGAGACAGAGAGTCACGCGGTTAGAACGTTCGCTTTCTGACCATGAGACCCGGGTTTGAATCTCACCATGGTCGATTTGTCAATAAGGATATTATCGGACTGGAGGGGTTGACTCCAGCATGCGGCATCTTTGGAAAGTGCCTGAAAACCATACCACGGGTTGACCTGAGCCTTGTGAGTTAAATTTGAAAGAGGGAACTCTTTGGGAGCTGTCGATGGTTGTGCTAGCACGAAGTTACAAGTCATCGTGACCGAGTGTTTGAGTGTGCTGGCCTTGTTCAGACTGATGATCACGCTAGATATCGCACCCCCTCCCAGAAAGTGTAACTAAGGTCTGCTCAGCATAGTTGCAGTATAAACCACAGGTTGCCTCTGTGTGTGTTGAACAAACACAAAAGTGCTTGAGTGGATATCTGCAACGGGGATTAGCTAGCCGCCCTAGCAGACTGGCATCTTCGGATACGAGTGTCCAGCTATTATATATATATATATATATAAACGCTCACATATATATATATATATAAATATTTAATATAAATTTATTTTTGAACGAAGTTTTTAGTCCGATATTATTTTTTATTATTACTGTAAGAATTTTTTTCACCTCCCCTCGTATACGAGGGGAGGTGAAAAAATTCTTAAACCGACCAAGAAGATCCAAGCGACCAAAATCTGTTGTTTTTGGAAAGTAGACGAAGCCGAGAACATTTCAGCATTCCTTCGTAGATGTTTCGTATGTTAGCCTGTGAACAGCTTGTGAAGGACTTTCCGCAAATTCACGGGGTGAAATGGGCCATTCCCTTATCGCACTGACACAATGTATGTTGTTATAGGCGGATGTGAAACGCTTGGACCATCATGTCGCTTCCATTATAATCTCCATAGGGTATTTTGCGCGTAAGTGAATGTAACGAACCTGACTGGAATTTGAAATCGACACTCCAATTTATCTTTCCGAGCCGTCATCCATTACACCCACTCCACATCGCATATCCAATCTTACACAACTGGTATTCGCAAGTGTAAACGTATACAACGAATTAAAAAAAAGGAACAACGTCTTTTATTTTCTCTCATCCACAAAAATTCATTCTTAAAGCTAGTGACTTTTGTTAAAATGTCATAATGTCAATCATGAATTCTCTTTTCTACTTGTTTTGTTCCTTTCTTTCGTCTACAAGTTGAGAAAAATCCGAGCTGAATTTTAGTTGAATATTTCAGACATCTCGATGGAAGTTGAATGAACCGTTCTGATACTAATATCAAAATCAGGAAGATTCAAACGTGGACAACAAGAGGGAAGAAGGCAAAGATGTTCCGAGCCGCAGTTGAATCGGCGCTCTTGGGGGCCAGCGAGATGAATAGAAAAGAGAATTGATGTTTGTTATGTGAGTTTGTTACTACGTGTAGCCCTTGATGGCAAGTGTTAACAACATACGACAAACGAATTCTTGTATGGAAATCACCGAAAAGTGAGTGTGAAAATCAGAAAACATTGTGCACGCTAGCCTACAAAAAGAATCCTGAAATATGATTCTGTGGCATCACCTGAACGGAGTGAGGAGGTCATGGTGGAGGCCGTGCTGCATACACTGACAACCAAAAGTAGAATAATAGCCTGGAATACTTCCAGGAACTGAAGGTGACAATGATGGACAGAGAAGTGTGGAAAGAGGATTTAGTTGTTTTGACCGAAACGTGAGACTGGCCTAAGTAAATTTTCTTTTCTATTTGATGTAATTCGACAGTGCAAGATTTAATCTATTTATTTTCCTTTCCTGGCCCCCAATTAGAGAAAGCAAGTAGTTTTCACCAACTCCCAGAATATTTTCTCACTTTGTGATGAAGGTCAGGCTTCAGAACTATTAAGAAGAATTTGAAAGAAATAAATTTGGATATTCCATTGAAAACCGTTCACAAAGTTGTCCACCGGAGTCAAGAAAGCGGGACAGCAACCATAAAAATTGGATTTGGAAGTAAAAAAAAACAAAAAAAAAAAAAAACCTCAGATCAAGAGACGAGAGAAAAGTGGCCCAAAATAGCTTATAGTGACCGGAAGGAAACAATCATTTCTTTGTCCAGTCCAAGAATTTTACTTCCACCGAAGAAGAAAATTCTATCCAATAGTCTCTTAAGGTATTTTCCAATACTAGTAAGGTTTGTATATGAAAGCCTAAATAATATAAAAACACATACAGACATAGACATAGACACAAATACATACAGAGAAAGAGTGAGGGAGAGAGAGTGAGAGGATGAGAGAGAGAGTAAATGAGTGAGTGTGAAAGAGAGAAAGAGGGAGAGAGAGAGAGTGAGAGGATGAGAGAGAGAGTAAATGAGTGAGTGTGAAAGAGAGAAAGAGTGAGCGAGAGAGAGTGAGAGGATGAGAGAGAGAGTAAATGAGTGAGTGTGAAAGAGAGAAAGAGGGAGAGAGAGAGACATATATACAGGATGCGAAAAGTAAATTGTCGTCTAAATTACGCAAAAATGAAAATGACACTGGCATCTCATTTTAACAAATATATTTACCAAAATTGCACAAAAATATCTTGGAATACAAAAGTGTAAATTTATTCAATCAAATCGTTATTGGCTTCAACTACGGCCACCAAACGACATCGAAATCTCCCGCAACTCTTCTGGGCGGTCTCCTTGCTTAGTTTGGTGAATGCTGCCATAATCCTTACCTTTAGTTCATCTTTGGTGTGACAAGGAGTTTTGTTGATCTATGGCTCATCTGCGCTCCACATATGATAATCAAGGGGGTGGTAGTATGGAGAGTTAGGTGTCCAAATGTAAGGGGTGATGTGATTTCAGAAATTGTCTAGCAGCCATGACTGGGTCTTCCTGCTTTGTGTCATGTTTCCAGACATACGGTCTTCCGGCAGCCACTCTCTTAAACCAGGGCAGCACTACCTCATCAGGGTACTTGATGTAGGCTTCCGTGTTGGGTCTGAGACCCTCACCAACAAATTCGGAAGTTCTTTTTCTACCATTTTTCCGAGCTGTCGTACCTTCGTAATCCCCATTGGACTCATCCAACTCTTTCTGAATCCTCTGGACTGTCCTCAGATTAACACCCAAATACTCTGAAATATTTGTATTGGAGCTTCCGGCGTGAAGGCCAAACAGTACTGAATGTCGTCATCAAATTTCCGGCGAATTGAATTGCGTCATGGTGCTATTTTACTCACAAATGGTGCCCAACTGACCCTACTATATTGTGCATTCGACAAAATCAAAAACAAACACAGCGCATGCGCAAAATTAAAATCATAAAATGCCAACAATTTACCCACCGCACTCTATATATTAAACAGTGAAAGAAAAAAATGCATATCAGTATACATACACATATCGCGCATGAATATATAATATGCTTAAATCCTTGTTTATATGTTTGTGTATGTACAAATATAATAATCCTGTCTACTGATCGAGATTTATTGTACAGCAATTGTGCCAATCTTGTCCACTACTTTAATGCCGCGCTGTACTTACATAAAAACATTGACCAAACGTTGTTTAGATTCACTTCTAAAAAGAATAATTTTTCTCTTTGCGTCGTTTTTCAAGATCTATTTTACTGAAAAACTCGACTTGTCTCTTCTTTTGTGTCAACTACTGTTTAGAATATGAAGTAATGTCAAAACAAATATCTACCAGAGTTTGTTAAATACAATATGATTAGTGTAGCATAAACAGACAAGAAATGTAATTTTGAATTAAAAGTCTATAGAATCTGACTTATCTAGACTCACTTGCGTCTTAATCTGTTCCTATCAATTTATGTATGTTTCTATGCATTCGTGCATTTGTGCATGTGATGTACCAAAAGTTTAGGGTCACCCTTTGAATTTCGAAGAATCACTTAAAAATTGAAGGTTGGGTACTTTTTTTCAAAACTGATTTGTTTGTTTAACTACGTATGGGTTCTTGGGAGCTTTGAAATAATAAATATATTATGTTATTCTGATTTCACAACTGAATATATGGTAGATAATACTCATCTTTTGTGCATATACATATTTGTGTAGTCAATTACTAGAGCCGGTGATATACGTGTTTATGTTGTAGTTTTGTTGAATTTTAGAATTGAGATTAATTCTTTAAGAAATTGTAGAATATATCGATTAATGTCATGAAAGAGTTCTTTCATGTTGGTTGTTTGGCGGCATATCAATCAATATGAGTTATTTAATGCCGAAATTTAAATAATTTGAACACAATTTTATACATTCAACTACAGATAAAATTTATTGCTGGTCATTTTACTATAAATATGTATTGCTTATTTTTTTTATATAAAATTGTACTAACGATATTTTTAATATTAAAATGTATTTTTATACTTTCATGGTGTTTTGGTTTTGTTTGAGAGTTCACTATTTGTCAATAGGCGGGACCCTAGCAGGTACTACCACACCGGCCCAGGGTAGACCTGAGAACAACAGCAATTAAGGAAGTGCTTCCAGGCTCCACAAAATCTCCAATCTCCCAATCAGATATCTTACTACCGGATGTAATTTATCGTTATACCCAAGATTTTTTTAAAAATTAATTTTCTAGCTAAATTAGGAAGAGAGGGACTTCCTATTCCTGAAGGGTTGTATAATATCTTCAATAATAATCATGATAACAACGAAATTAAATCGTTATTGCATTAAGTTTCTTTAAAATTTTACACCTTTTTGTCTAATCTACTTTACTGTTTAATGGTAATGTTAGGATTGACAGATTTAAAATTTTAAGGAAAACGTCGTTAAAAAAATTGGGCGTCATGTGTTAAATAGTTTCAGCATCCTATCTTAGTAGTAGTTAATAAAATCAAAGAATTTATGAAAAACTTACTAATTATTAAATTCAGAGGGGGTCGTCGGATTTTGGCCTATTGTGTATCTATATACTAAAGGGTCTCTCACCTGTGCAGAATGTAGGTGCATATGGCTTTAAAAGTTTGGTTTGATTAGTCATATACGTCGCCACAACGACATCATAATCTATCACGACGATGTCCAACTTGATTTCATTTGCAACTCATGCAACAAAATGTGCAGGTCAACGAGTGGATTTACCCGGCATTACAAGTCACAGTAACATGTTGCCAATGCAATAAGTGTTATGCATCCTTGCAAAACCCGGGGCTTAATGTAGGCTTACTCGCTGGTCTAATGAGTCACCTGTACAACATTTACCGGCCTGAATGTCCGAGACGGTTCCGTATAGGATACAAGTTCGAATCCTGTCGGCCATTCAGGCCAGTAAATGCTGTTTAATACTGTTTATTATAAACAGAGCATTTACTTAAATATTTGTATCTATAAAAAGAATGTATAAACATAAAAATGTCTTAAAATAATTGTCGGACTTTATCCATATACCAGCATATTAATATCTATTACAGTCTATTAATATCTATCTATCTACCTATCTATCTATCTCAGTCTGTTCATATCTATCTATATCTCAATCTATTAATATCTATCACAGTCTATTAATATCTATTTCAGTCTATTAATAATTATTTCAGTCTATTCATATCTATCTATCTATCTCTTTGTTTCTTTCTTTTTTTCTTTGTAAGTCTGTTCCAATCAAGTCTGTTTCTATCTATCTATCTATCTATCTATCTATCTATCTATCTATCTATCTATCTCTTTCTTTCTTTGTTTCTTTCTTTGTAAGTCTGTTCCAATCAAGTCTGTTTCTATCTATCTATCTATCTATGAAAGTCGCTCCAAATTTAATGACACACACTTTATTATACTAACATACGACATCAGAGGTCGATGATGGTGGAATGGAAATAGAATTTGAACTGTGGCCTTTATAAGCCATGCTTTTGCCTTTTTTGCAAATAAGAAATGAATATCAATCTAACATACTGACACCTGGTATGAACGAGGGGGGGTGTCATTGAATTCCCCCATGCGGATAAATCCATACCAATTGACATTAAATCGAGGCTTAGTGAACATTTACGGAGCCGAAACAGTGAATGCGAGCACAGTTAGGCAGTAGTTAATGTGTTTCAGCAGTGGCGACAGCGATTCTTTGTGATAAACCACGCGTCCTGAGCGGTCCTGCACAACTCTCAACTCATAAAGTGGAGAGCACCTCGATCAACTCATTCAGGCTAACCAACAAATTATGAATCAGCGAACCGTTCACGTAGCTGAATATCGGTTTCAATGTACTGGAAATGATTTTGGTGAAATTGGAAAATAAGTTTGTGTGAGATGAGTGAAACGGATGTTCACACATGAATGTAAAGACCACCGAAAGTTTGTTACGACCTGGTGAAAACCCAAACGAGGCCGAAGTGTGACGGTTTCCAGGGACACATCATCACTAGTGTCGAAACGCGGTGTCAACACTGACAGCCAGGATCAAAAAGACAGCCCACGGTTGTGGTAACATGAGAGTCCCCTATTAAGAAAAAGTTCAAGACGCAGCTATCAGTGGCTAGAAAAGATGTGTATTTTCTTTTGGGATTGGAATGGCGGGATACTCTTGAATTTCCTGGATCCTTGGACAACCATCAAATCGGACGGTGACGTTTCGATGCTGAAGTTGAAGACCTGCATTTTCAGACCAAAGAAGAAGATAAACTTTCGCTTTCAGCATTATGACACCGGACCTTACAGCATTTTGAAAAAGAATGTATCACGTTGCAAATTTTGAGCAGAATTTTCTACCATACCCAATCATATGGTTGCGAATTGGCGCCTTATGTTTTTCACCTCTTCAGGCCGATAAAAGATGGATTGATACAAACAACTTTTCCTGACAAGGGAGCTGTCTTCGTTGTGAAGAAGTGGGTCGCTTTCATTGGTGCAGATTTTTACGAGTGCTGCACACAGGCGATTGCTTATCGCCAGCGAATATCTGTTCTTATCTCAGCCTATTCATATCTATCTATCTATCTATCTATCTATCTATCTATCTGTATATAAGTCTGTTTATGTCTATCTGTCTATCTTTTTCTCTGTCTATTAATATCTGACAGTCTATTCACATCTATATCAGCCTATTAATATCTATCACAGTTTATTAATATCTATCTATCTATCTATCTATTTCACTCTATTCATATCTATCTATCTATCTATCTATCTATCTATCTATCTATCTATCTCAGTCTATTTATATCTATCTATATCTCAATCTATTAATATCTATCTCAGTCTATTCATTTCTATCACAGTCTATTAATATATATTTCAGTCTATTAATATCTATCTCAGTCTATTCATATCTATATATCTATCTATCTATCTATCTATCTATCTATCTCAATATATTCATATCAATTGATGTATCTATCATGCAATCTGTCATTTATTTATCTATTACATTTGTGGTTTAGACTGTTTTTGCCTTCAGCAGCAATAGTCTGCGTACGAGCTCGGGTAGGTGCTAGCATTTATTAAGTTGATTACCATGGTAAACTGGACTTCTCCATCTAGAAGATCGTCACATCACAATCTTCTTAACCAACATAGCATTGCCGGATCGCACCAAGCTGTTCATGATCGATCAACAAAACTATTATGCATATTGTCGTTATGTATTTTGGATATTCCACTGACCAAACTACTGACCACACTTCACAGAATTCTTTATGATGATCAAAAAAAAATCTAATCAGCAACCGTCAAATCTGGCTGGAGAAACAAAAAAATGGCTGAAGAAGACGATTAGAAAAGACCAATCAAATATTTTTTCTCTTCAATTACTTTCCTACCGCTGTAACTTAGCCTCCAGGTGCCTTTTCTCTATAAATACTTTCATTGTAATTGTTCTGATTAGTTCTCGTCTTTGGTACCCTAACTTCACGAATTTAAACACAGTATTAGATTAGCAGTTTAGCCGCATCATTGTGCTGTTGAAATTGCTTCGTGTAAGCGGAAGTTCTATGCTAAAGTTCCTACTCTTGCACCTCTCGCTTGTTGAAAGTCTCTTCTGGTTTCTTGCTTTCCAATTAACTTTGATTTTCAAAAATTTAAATGTAACGTCAATCGTCGTCATCTGTCTCCTTGACTCCTGTTATGTTATTGTCCGTTCCCTTCAGCAACGTCTTCTCAGTTTCTTACGTTCTCAATAAGACCTTGCGACTGAGTGGCTTTATTACATTGCTTGGGGGTGAAAGGATTAAAATAAACAAAAAAAAGCCAGAATAAAAAAAACAAAAAAACTGCAATATGAGATTGGAGGTGTAGTTGGCCTAATAGTTAATAGCAAGTAGAATGGAATTGACGAACCGAGTTCAAATCCCAGCTGAGATAGTTTGCGTTTAGTTCGCCCTTGCGAAAGGCATGAACCCAGTAAATTGAAGAGTAAAGATAATCAATTTTTGTAACAGATCGAGTCAAAGATCTTTTTTTTTTTTTTTTTTTTTTTTTTTGCTACTAGCACCGTGTAACCGACGGCAACCTGGTTTGTTCGTGTTGGTTTGTTTTGTTTTACGGCATATCAACCTCAATGGGTCATTTAAAACCGACATGATTTTTATTACTGGTAATACTTTTTTTACTGTAATGCTGGTAATAATGTATTGCAGGTAATATTTTTTTTCTCAAAATGTGTTGCTGGTGATAATTTTTTTACAAAAATGTATTGCTGATATTAAAACCTATATTTACACTTTTTTAGTGTTTTGACCCCAGTTTCGAGGTTAATTATTTGCCCATAGCTGGGGCCCTAACAGGTGCTACCACCCCGAGTCAGGGTGGACCTGGGAACACCAGCAATTAAGAGGTCGTTTCATGCTCGTCAAAACCGTCTGATCAGTGGCCTTGCTGCCGGATGTAGTTTATCTTCATACCCAGGACGCATGATTGGGCAGTTCTTACTATCTGCAAATGTACAGTTGGCGTATTCTGAAGTCCCAGCCGACAGGGCACGAATATAATCTGTTGCATTTTACTTGGAAAAGAGACAAACACTTTCAATTAAACCTCATCGCTCCGAAAAAAAATTCTTAAAAGGAAGGAATCAGCATAAGATATCGACATTCAAATGGGTCATGGGCAACGTCCACGTGTGACGTAGTAATTTTCATTCATACACGTGTTATAAAATGTTACGCGATGACTACTCTCCGAATTTGCAATGCATTTGTGTCAAAACTAAGAGTAACTCAGTTTTAGTACAACGCCACATATATGAAGTATCCAGTGAGGATCGAACTCTTTACGCAGTAGTAATGGTCAACTAACAATTAGCCCACTCCTAGGCACCACTAATCTTTGGGTCCCACACTACAGCTTAATATTGAATATGACTGTGCATTGTACTGTATGCTTTGCAAACGAATGAAACATCTAGGTCTTAAAAAGACAATTCTTCATCAGATCTTATAGATTGACGTTACACAATCATTAATAAAGAACTTTACCAAATAACAAAAAAAAAATTACCTGAAGTCTTCCAACAGCAGTCACAACTAAAATGGAAAGCACGTGTAACGAGAAGAGAAAATAAGGATATAATCAAGATGTTGCCTTTCCACACTATCTTCAACCAAAAGGTTAGTAAGGAAACTCCAAGGACGATAACGGTGAAACCTATTTTATTGAAAAATTCTTTTAATAGAGAGATTTAACAAATTTCATCTGACAGTAACCCTCACTGTTCGCTCAGTGATTGACAGATATTTCCTTGTAGGGAAACGGCTATTCTCAAACATTACCATTATGCCATTAATTTCACCATTGTTACAACTTAGCTTTCGCCATTAATATTTTTCATATTTTAATTTTAAGAATATATAATCTCTTTTAAAACAATTGTTTAAAGCTTATTGTAAACAATGCTTCCAAAAGATTTTTTTTTAATTTGTAAAAAGATAGTAATAAAAAATAACAGCTCTTTTCAACTAAATTTTACTCATAAGAACGAAAGTATTAAAAAAATGCGATAATTCATATTTTTAAATTAAATTCAAGAAGTCAGTTTTGGGGTATAGTTGCCCGTCAACCGCATCAAAAAGTAATATTTTAATCAACAAGCTTTTACATTTATAAGAACGAAAAATTAAGCTAACAAACAAAAGAACCCTAATGATTCTAAAACAAAATCCTTAAAAACGAATTAGTAACAAAGCTGATGCATTTTTTATGTTTTTTTTTTCTTAATGGATTCTTTTTCATTTTTTTTTTCCTTTTATAAACGTGCCTGAAAAATTTTCACTTTAATTTCATCTGCTTATTCCGTTTACAAACAAGTCAGCTCGTAACGTAATACTTCCTCAATCGATGGAAACAATGAATGACTGTTAAGCCCACACAGATTCTTTAGAAAAAAAACATTTGAAAGCACGATGTTTTCACTATGTTTCCTCCACTATCAGAGATTTTTTTTGTTTTTTTAGATTTCCCATTATTGAATTATAAATTTCGATTATTTACAATGAGTTTTATTCTATTCTATATTTGCGTCAGTCTGTCTCATTATGATTTTATTCTTGTTTATCTCTCTTCTTTATCTTCTCTTTCAATCTTTATTCTACTTCCACCGTCTTTCTTTCTTCAGTATTTTCCTTTTTCCACTTTCCTTTCTTATCATCATAATCCCTATCGCCATCATCATCATTATCATCATCATCTACTTTACATGCTTCTCTTTGTTTGGCATCTACTTCGCCACCTTCATCTCCCACCCCCCACACTCTATCTTCTTTTTAGTTTTTGCTCTTTATTTTTTCATTTCTCTTTGTCGCACACTGCATTAACTTCTTCGTTAAATTCTTTTTGTTCTTCTTCTTCTTCTTCTTCTTCTTCTTCTTCTTCTTCTTCTTCCACCGCCTTTTACTTCTTCTAATCCTTCTTTTTCAACTTCTCTTTTTTCTTCATCTTTTTTCTTCCTCTTTCTCGTCAACTCCTTCTTCATTAACTTTTCCTTTCACATTTTCATTCTTCAACTCATTCCTCATCAACTTCTTCATCTACTTTTCTCTTCTTCTGCAACTCTTTCTTCATCAACTTCCTCTTTTTCTTCATCTTCTATTTATTCTTCCCCTTCATCAACTTCTTTGTCAGCTTCTTTTTCGTCTTCTTCAATTGATTTTTTCCTCTTCTTCAACTCCTTCTTCATCAACTTCTTCAACTTCTTTTTCTTCTTCCTCTACTTTTGTCTTCTTCAACTCCTTCTTCAGCAACTGCTTCTTGGTCAAATTTTTCTTCATCTTTTTTTTCTTGCTTAATTTCTTCTTCTTCTTCTTCTTCTTCTTCTTCTTCTTCTTCTTCAAGCTTTTCTTCTTCTTCAATTTTCTCGTCTGTTATCTTTTCTAAAACTAACAAAATTTAATACCTGTTTCATTCGCTTTCATCAAATTTTCCTTTCACTTAACGAACCTGTAATTAAGTTCAGATAATTCCTGCGAAAATCTATCACAATTGGAAAAGGAAAAGCTTCCAGTTCGTCAATTCAAAGTTCCATAGGAAAATTAAAAGTTAATTTTATTTCTCGCATTATTCAAAAAGGTTTTGTTTTAGGGAGTTTATTCGAAAAGCCGTACTGGATTTTAATAAAACAAAATCTCTTTTGAAAGATTCTCAGTATTCTGTGCATTGTTTTTGCTTTAATCAAATTTTACGTTACAAACTATTTTTATTCCAGTTTTGATTCTCTTCCAAGATATGTGAACAAGACATTGCAAATAGGAAAACCAAGAAACGTATCATCACGTGATCTATTCTGAGTTAACGTCAGTATTTTTCCTTTACTCGAATCAGAACGACAGAAATGGCGTGGTATACAGTTTTTTGCTGAATAACTTAAAGTACATGATCTACACTATGGAGGCAATAATTAATCAAAGGCTGCAACTTTTAATTAACGTGTTTACTGCTATACAACATATATTCATCTTGTGTCATGTGGCATATTTAAGACAATATAAGCAGTTAGGGCAACATAAATATTCCCAGTGTTATTAGTTTCTTTGATTTGAAGAGAATGCCATTACATGCCACTCAAGAAAAAAATCTCAAGGACGCACATTTATTATAGTTTGATAAATTTAATTTAGTCCCAATTCCACTCGGATTCAACACATTAACTTATGCACGAAAATCCTTGGGAAAGGTATTGATCCATCTCTTCTCCCCCAGTTATGGGTTAAATAGCAGGATAAGCTGTGTCTTATAGCCTTAGTAAGCAACCACTATACCACAGAATGAAATGGCAACCTACAGCGGGAAAATCTTCTGCCGAGTCAGTCATGAACCAAAACTGATGATCACTCAAGCGCGTATAACGTCTGGCACTTAACTGACTGAAATTTAATATACCATAAGAAATCATACATAGTCAAATATAGCAATTTCTAATAGCAACTCCAACAAAAAGCATAGATGGCTTTCTGTAAGGTTTCAAATATGCAATTTACAAATTGAAGATACCAAAATCAAACAAGTACGCAAATTTAAATATCCGAGAAATCTTTTAACAGAAAGTACGACACTGAAATCCGAAGACACATTGGGATAGCTAAACATGCATCTCAAAAGCTAAGTAGAGTATTAAGAAACATAAAAAAATCGTTACAGACGAAGAAAAGTGTACTGAACTGTTACGCGATATCTGTCCTCCAATATGGCAGTGAATGCTGGACAATCTCCTCAAAGATGAAGAAGAGACTTGAAGCATCAAAAATGTGGTTCTACAGAAGGATGCTGAGAATACCATGAATCGACGAAGTTTTAGAGGACATGGAAACAAAAAGCACATTTATACTTAAGATCAGGCAGAGATAGTTGAAATTTCTAGAGCACAGTGATGAGGAAAGAGGACTTGAAAATCTGATACTGACAGGAGAGATTGAAGGCAAGAGGGACAAAGGAAAGCAATGCATTGCCTACTTAGTGAGCATGTGTAAATACATAGCGGAGCAAGTTTTAGGAGCAATAACAAAAAGATACAATTTAAGACCTACGAAGGACAGGAAATTGTGGAAAGCCATGATCGTCTATGTGTTGAAGAGACGCGGCACATGGAGAAAGATAGTAGTCGTCCATGCGTTAAAGACAATTAAGTGCAACTCTCATATTTATATCTTTACGAGGCTATATCTAGACTGTCTACGATGGGAAATAGGTAATATCTAGGGTGCGATGGGTAAATTGTCGCTATTTTATATTCTTAATTTCGGGCATGCGCGTTGTTTGTTTATGATTTTGTCTACTGCACAGTTAGTCAGTTGGGCATCATATGTAAGAAAAAGAACACCATGACGCAATTCACACCGCCAGGAATTAGGAAGGAGCATGCTGTATTGCTTGGCATTCGCGCTAGAAGCTCCAATACGATCATTTCAGAGTGTTTGGGTGTCAATCTGAGGACAGTGCAGAGGATTCAGAAAGAATTGGATGAGTCTAATGGTGATTACGAAGATGTCTGACGTGATCCATTCATCTTCCACATGGCCTCAGACTCAACAGAGAAGCCTCCATCAAGTGTCTTGAGGAGGTAGTACTGCCCTGGGTGAAGAGGGTGACTGCTGGAATACCTTATGTCTGTCAACAGGACTCTGCATCATGGCACACAAGCAGGAAAAGCCTGTCATACAATTTCTACAACCCCATCACCCCTTACATATGGCCACCTACCTCTCCAGACTGAAAACCCCCTTGATTATTATGTGTGGGGTGCAGTTGAGCGAGAGACCAACTAAACTCCTTGTAACACTAAAGATGAACAAGGCAAACATTATGGCAGCATTCACCAACTTAAACAAGAATACTGTCCAGAAGAGTTGCGGGAGATTTCGAAGTCGTTTGATGGCCGTGGTTGAAGCCAGTGACGATTTTATTGAATACATTTATTCTTTATTATTTCAAAGTATTTTTGTGTCATTTTGGTAAATATGTCTATTAAAATGAGATGTCAGTGTTATTTTCATTTTTGTGTAACTTAGACGACAATTTATCCATCGCACCTTATATGCAGAACACCCCCCACTGTTCCGAACCAATTAGAAACTCGTTTTTACTTACAACTAAATTCTCTATAAAGGAACTACTCACCTCTCCATGAGGGCAAAATGTGACAAAGTCGCTTCTAAAGGTGTATATGACAAGTGTGTCCAGAAATTGACCAATTCCATCGGCTTCCGTCGCCAAGCATCAGGGTGTGTAACTCACTTTGCTTCTTAATTGCAAATAATATATACTTTTTGGGCGGCTATAAATGTTATTGAAGGAAAGTACGCTGACGTGTATCCGTACTTATTTCACTGTATTCTTTTGTAATTGTAGTAATAGCATCAACAAGTGTTGTTCTTAAATAGAGAGTATAGAAGATTAAGACCTTACAGGATTTGTGATAGAACGAGGTTGAGGTTGAGAACCCTTGGAGAAAATGAAACCAACATTTTTAGTAATAGATTTCCACAGTTGGTGTTTTTTTTTATATAACGAATAACATGGTTCACAAAAAGGAGAACATATATTACTTTGTACACATATAGCTGAAAAGAGTAAGAAAAACATTTATAGAATTATCGGTAGTAGTGTGTGTGTGTGTGTGTGTGTGTGTGCGGGAGATGCACTACGTAGCTGGGTGGCTAAGTTCCGTTAGCAGGGAAGGCTAGACATATCTTCTAATTGCCGCATTCAGAACGAAAAGATGAAAAGAGAGAGCATGTGTCCTTCCTTTATAATCATGAGCAACACCACCTAGCAGGCGTCTCAGCAGACGAGGTAGGACTAATCCCCACAAGAACTATTTGAATACGCATGCGCATAGTTGGCTTCAAGAGATTTAATTAGGCTCTTCGTAAACTTTTGCTAATTTTGTGATTATTGGGTTAAAAAGCCAAGTTGTGTATTTAAGATTAATTTTCGCGTCTGGATACTTGATTCAAAAATTCAATTTAAATATTTTTGCTTGTGTGACATCTGTACTGTTTTGGTCTCAACCGATGAACTCTCTCATATGTTTTCGTTAGATACTGGATATTGGATATGGGATTTGATACCAGTAACACGCAGGAAGTTTGACTGGTGTTTAGGGAATCTTATATTTACTTTAATGTGTAAAATTTTCACACAATACACACAAACATACGCAGACATATATATGTACATTTACTTTAACTTACTGTCTGCTCGCTGTCGCTGCAACTGCTAATAGGTACAGGAAGAAATGCAGTTAAACCCTTGTTAGACAATGATCCAACAGAGTCGTCATTATAAAGGGTGTTTCATTAAGACGGATCAAAGTCAGCAGTAAATAAATCAGTGTTATTGGTAAAAATTTATTTATTTCTCTATTGGATCATGTTATTTAAGTCATGACAATTATGTGTGAAAAATAATATCGGCCAAATGTTCGCCAAGGCTTCGGCGGTGACACACCTCCACTCGATGGTCAAAATTTTTGATGACGTCTTTGCATAGTTGCTCCTCAATCTCACCAATATGCCTTATTATCTCATCCTTCAGCTGTTGAATTGTTGTTGGCTTGTTAGCGTAGACCTTACTTTTCAGATGACCCTAAAGGAAGAAATCTAAAGACGTCAAGTCGCACGATCATGGTGGCCAATTGACTTCGCTGTTTCAAGAGATAATGCATTCTGGGAACTTCTCATTCAAATTCTGTTTGAATGTCCATTTTTGTAATAGGCTTCGATAACTTTAACACGTTGTTTAATTGTTAATCTTTCCATAGCTGAAATTGCCAAAGACATAAGTTGTTAAATCTGAAAGAAAAAGAAAAAAAATCATTAGACACTTAAAGTTAATTCACATTTAAAATCAGTCCAAGTTATTGAAACACTCTTTATATTTAAAATTATCAACAGTTTGGGGTTTTGGAAGGTCATGTCTAATTGAGCATACCCATTGCCACTAATTTTTAACCAATAATAACCCTGGTGAATAAGATAGTAAGTTGCGACTATCAGACAGAATAGCTTAGATATTAATTAATATCTATCTATATAATATTAATAACAATCTAATTAGATTGTGTAAAAGATACGCTCTGAAAGTAATCGATATCAATGTACCAACTTCAAAATGTTCAGATAAGGAAAATGAGGGCATCATTAAAGTAATAAAGGAGAAGAAAATTACAACATTTCAAATCATCTTTCCAATTTCCTACGCGAAATATTAACGCCATATTATTTTAATTTTATTTATAAGTCCCTTCAAGACATAGGCGGTCATGACTCTCCAAATATACCTTTCCTTTATTATATGAATGTTTTTCAATCATTTCATCCGAAACAAACCAGTAAATCCAATAAGACAAAAGGAAAGAATAAGAAAAAAAAGAAACATTATTAAGGAGCGAGGACAATAGAAAAAGAGGAATCGAGAAGACAGTAGATAACGATTGACATTGCATTTAAATTGTTGAAGATTAAAGTTGGCTGGAAAGCTTGGAGCCGGAACAGAAGCGAGAACTACGAAACTGCTAGGTTAAAACTTACGGTTGCATCTAGCTAATTCTAGTGTGGATTGATTAGACCTTATTGTCAATCTAGTACTGCGCCTAAATTCATACAATTGCGCAAAGTTCATCCGAACAATTACTAGGAAAATATTTATAGAAAAGGCACAGGGAAGCTGCATTACAGCAGTGGAAAAGTGACTGAAGCTGAGATGACAAATCAATACCAATAATATTGCGGATTCTTATTTGTATTTTATCAAGAATCTCTAAATATATAGCAGGGACACCGAGCCATATTTGGCAGCAATATTCAAAAACAATATTCAAAACATGGATGAATGTTTAAATTTACAAATATGTAATCTAGATTCCGGAGAGAAAAATTATCTATCACGACACAGTGAACTGACTTTCTTAACAGCAGACTTAGTATTCGATTCAATATACTCTTTCAATTTCATGTCAACTGAAAATGCTAGTCTGAGAAAACGTAAAAAGCCACTCTTCTGAAGGTTAGTATCAGCCATTACTGATTGATGGCAAAAAGCCGTCTCTCAGATGATTAATAGAGAGAAGTTTCATTTTGGAGGCGTTAAAATTAACAAGCCGTTCCTTGCCTCTGTTAACAGCAGATTGTACGTCATTTTTTTTTATTTCAATTGCCAATTTGATGTTATCGAAACGTTTAGACTTAATATTGAGACAAGAATAAATGCCTTGATTTCTTTACTTCTATGAAAAGATAGTGGAGTGGTTTCCCGTTGCCTTCTTCACGGTTTAGAATTTTAGTTGTTCTCCTACATTGGCAACCAAAGCTAGATAGCTCAGTTTGTCCTGATGCTTAACCCATAGCTGGGAGACCAGGATTTCTAATGGAAACAGATTTTGTCAGAATTTGAGCAGTTTCCATGCAAACATGAAAAGTTTTGGGAATTTGGTATAGGAAAGTTTGGAATCGGAAATGGAAGGAGAAAAGCGAAATGTTAGTATTGTGAGACCGGAAACTACCTACACAATAGACTCTTCCAAGCCTATATTAAGTAGGCGACATAACACTCTAGAGAGCGACATAGAGAGTCACAGACTGAGTGATATAGTAAGCTCCGCTTACACTATCACTGTAACCTGTTGTTAATATACCTTTCTTACATCTAATCCGTGTTTACTTCTGTGGTCCCAACTTTGACCCCACATCAGTTAGTTTACTTCCCCGAAATATATAAAATAACACTTATGAAAACATTTGATAGGGTCGTAAATGGACGCCAAAACGGGAAACAAAAAATTGATTTTATAATTACTGACAAAGCAAGTACCGTTAAAAATATAACTGCCATAAAGAAAATTAATACTGAAAGTGGCTCATAGAATATTAACTTGCAGAATCAAATTTGACTTTATAGAAAACATGTTCTAATAAGATCAGAGAGAACATTACAGAGTTTCAGGCAGAAATCAAAATGAGATTCCAGGCTTTGTGGAATAATAAAAACAATAAAGAATTGTTTGAATTGACAACTACAATAAGGTGCGGAAGCATTAGTCAATTGCTGTGTACTCTAACAATCTACACATTTGGTTTCGTTTTTGTGTGATTTTTAAGAGACTGTCATTGTTAACCTTTACAAACAAGTGTTAGACCGTACAAGAAAAAGATTTATTATCTGAAGATATACCTTTCAGAATTAAATTAAACGCATGTATTGATGACCTTTCATAAACTAAAAGGAAACTTTTTCTAAGATGTTTTTTATTTCATAGATATGAATTACAAAAATTTCCTTTTTGGTTATATGGTAGGTCACATTAATCAAATCATCCACGCACAGTTAATTAACAGTTAATCGTTTTAAATTTAAAAGATTATGAACAATGTTTGAAAAGATACAAATTTCAAGTAAGAAATCTCTTTTCCCTTTCTGCGTTTTATCCAAACGCTAGATCGAGTTTTTTTTTTTGTTTTTTTGTTTATTATTTTTTAGTATATGTCAAAATGTTACAGCCAAACGCAAATCAATAAATAAATTATTGAAAATTTTCAAGTAGGATCCATTTTCATACGTGAGCTATCATTTTCGGTTTTTAAATTTCTAAATCGATTGTTTGCACAAAAAATTTACTATAAAATGAAGAAAAAATATATGACACTTAGCAAAATTCCAGCATGATTTCTTTAAAAAAATGGTTTCCCAATTTTGTTTCTAAAGTTTAAAGAGGTCAGTATAGATTTTAATTAAGTAGGGCACGTTTTCCAATAGATATGTTGTTTTTTCACCAATCTGTATGTTAATATCTTTCTCACACAAGGGCGCGCATACACACATACACACACACACACACACACACACACACACTCTCTCTCTCTCTCTCACACACACACACACAGAGGATATATATATGTGTGTGTGTGTGTGCATTGATAGAAGTTTCATTAAAGACAACAAGCAAGGATTGTTTTTAGTGAAAGCCTATGTTTTATTTATGTCAATACACACGCACACGCATACATAGATACGAGCACAAACACATACACAGCTACATACATGTGCGCGCGTGCGTACACACACACATATAATAAATGTAATTTTTAAAAAAAGAAACAAACAAAGAGGCGAGGTACTGTAAGTTCTGATGTGCGGGTGGTGTAATGGATATTGGCTCGGAATTGTTAATCGAAGAGCCGAGTTCCAATTCCCGTTGTATTCGTTATATTCCTTACCCGCAAATACCCTTGAGAAATGTACGAATCTACCTCTTCTCCCTCGGCTATGGGTTAATTAGTAAAACTTGTATCTCTAAACCATTATTATCTAAAAAAATTCTTACACTCTAAAAATATTTTCTGGCTCTAAATAACCTGAAAAAGGATTCATAAGCCATAGAAAACGAATCAATCGGTCAAAAAAGAATGAAAAGAAATTAAATTTATGAAAAAATATGTCCGACATTGTATCATACAATTAGAATTTTAAAAACATCAATGGCCATTGTTTGAGCTTAGATAAGCTACAGTTTTTATGTTTCAACTGATAAACTGTAAGGTTTTCATTTTCCCTCTACATGGGGTACTGGCATTAAGCACTTTCAATTCACACAAGAAATCATTATATTTGCAGAATACAAGTGTATAAAAACTTACCTCATCTGGGGTGTAAGATGGCTCGTTTGCTAAAATATTTTTTAATGACTTTTATTAATGTTGGGGTGTGCATGTAGTGTAACGGATATTTGCACTGACAGTGTAATCAGCGAGCCGAGTTCAAATTCCAGCAGAGTGTTGCATTTGCTTTCGCACAAATGCCCATAGAAAAGGCATGACTGTCTCTTCTCCGCCCGTCTATGGTTTTAATAGTAGGGAATACTGGTTTCTATAGCCTTGAGTGGCAACTAGGATAGAAGAAGACCAACTCTTTATTCAAATCCAACCTGAAGAGAGGTAGGCTCCTTCAGGCTATCTTGCCCTAGAAACATCCGCTGTTGCTATGGCTGCAATACGCGTAGTGCACCAATGATTCTAATGGGTTATGGGAAGATTGATGCTACAGCTGTCTTGTATCGGAACACTGCTACAATTTTACACAACTGAAACGGTATTTCGATGAATGTGTAGATAGATGTATGGCACAAGTTTTACCAAATGTGATAGGAAAGTCTGTTGCGCCAGTTTTACAAGTGTGGATGAGCTGCATACCAAGGCAATCAGCATTGAAAATTCTGGTTTTTCGTTTGTGCTCGTACACCGACCTAGCATTTTAGAAAAAATATACAATTACCTCAACTACAAGGACGTGATTAGCGTGCATTAATTGTTGATTTAAAATGTATCCCTTTTGTTAAACACACCAATAAAAAAGATAATATTCATAGATTTTGTTTCTTCAGTTGCTAAGTAGAGCTCGCTAAAATGGCCAAAAATATTTTATGACCTTTGAAGAACATTAACAAAGTTGGAAATCAATTGTTTCCTTTCATAAGAAGACATAACTTCGTGTTGCGATATCGTTGATGCCTTCTTACAAATGACCAGCCTTTGAACTAAACGGAAAGTGATCTCAACTGGAAATCAGAATTCGAACTCATGCAACCTCGAAATAAAATAAAAAAGTCAACAATTTCCAAAGTAAGAAAATAAATACGACGTCTTTAAAAGTACAGTCAGAAAATTTTTGTACAAGAAATTTATTCCGAGCCAAATAATGTCAGATCGAAGAGCTACATGCAATCTTTTATAAGTGTCCTTTCGAGAGGACATTTCACTGGAATTGAATATTTTACATAGGTGGAATAAAAAAAAACATTTTCGTTACAAATTAAGGATCTTTTTTTTTTCAAACGAAAATAAGTCGGAAAAGACAAGTAAATAATAAAATATTATCTGATATGTAAAATCTACATCTGTTGATGTTCTTTATCAATTATACCAAGTTCATTCTAGCAGTGGTCGTAATTTCCTTTTTCTTTTGTGATCCGTATGATTTTGTGAAACTTTGTTAAAGAAAAGAAAAAAAAAACAAAACAAAAAACTCAGTTAACAAAAACCCAGGCTTCCTTATCCCTTTTCTTTCTTTCATTCGTGCACAAATGAAACGGGAAAATTCAATATTTTCTTTGTTTACCATTTTATTTTTAATTTGAACGATACACCAAATTAAAAATGTTTTTACGACTTTAAGACTCGCGTCAAAACAAAAAAGAAAATTTCTTTAATAGAATTTCAATATCCTCAGTTTCTTATCAATTACTTTCTACTTTTCATTCGAAAGTCATTTACATACCAAGCTACATACAGAAGGCAATATTTAAGCGAAGGTCGGACACAACATTTTACTAAGAATGTCATGGAATTAAGCATTTGAAATTTAATGCTTGATTAGTGTCAAAGGTTCGCTGCTAACACATCATGCATATGTATAACGGATTTGCAATCTCACTATAGCTTTTCTGAGTTAATGCATATTTTACAAATGTGAAGCTGACAGGATCGTGGTACGATAAGAAAGCCCTTTTCTCTTCATTATTAACATTTGATAACAAGTGTAAGCGCTCTGTTATCCACGATTATGCACAAGAACCATTTTCTATACTACTTAAACTATACTCTAAGTGCATAAATCGACATCTTTGTAAATGATAATTCGATTTCCAATCAAAAATGCTCACTGTTTTTTTTAATTACCATTTTAGCAAAGTCAGTCAATTCTTCATTAAACTGGGTATCATTTTATTAATTGAGTATCAATAATATCCTGAGAAACTGATCTTATTGGCCATTGATTTCTTTAAAACTATGCGAGTTCTTCGCAAATCAAGATTTTCTCTTTTTCTTATTTATTAGTTTTATAAGCGTTATTCGATATTTTGAAAATGAATCATTATTGACATTCGGCAGTTGATTAAATCTGTCTTCGCTTTCATAACGCGGGGAATTCGTTTATGCACGTTGACAGCAGATAACTGGTCCACCGCCGCACAAACGCACAACACTCGCACGTGCGCATGCGCTTTGTGTAGTTTTTTTAAAAAAAAAAAAGATTGGTCGATGTGATTTGATATTTAAGAGACGTGGGAGTAATTATCTGCTGTGTTTAGTTCGACACAAAGCCAAAACAGAAGACATTTAAATAAATATCAATCATAATATAAGCAGTGGCTTATAAGACTATCGTGTTAAACATTGCAACAAGGCAAGCAGATAAAGAAGCTGCAGAAATAAGATGCGAATGCGATGTTTTTGTGTTCCTTTCGAACTGAGCACTTTATTTAATCTATGGGGTTACATTGCTCTTATTCCGTTGTCTATGTATAGAGATATCTCGTTTTCTTCTTATTTAGTACTGCTCAGTATATTGCTCGCCCTGTTTCCACTAAGTCTTAATTCGTACTACTCAGCCCAGGGATTGAATTCGCATTTACTATGCCATCAAATTCATGAATCAACGATTTAATCCAATATCCTAGTACCTTAGAAATTACTGAGCAGTACTAAAAAGAATAAGGCGAGATATGCCGAGACATGGACAACAGAACGAGAACAATATATCCCTGTAAAGCGTTCACTTCGTAAGTCCATGAAAATTACCCAAATCGATAGACACCAGATAAAGACTTGCAACGGCTGAAATGTTGTGATAATAACAACAAAGATGAGGAAATTTGTCCGTATATACAATGTGGTGCCGATAAACCCGGAAACAATTAATGGATAATGAAAAAACCTTTTTATATAACAAATTAATATATTTTAATTTAACTTTATACATAGTTAGGCACATATATAATTATATAATTATATATATAATTATATATAAAATATAATTATATATACAATTATATATAATTAATATATTTTAATTTAACTTTATCCATAAGTCCATATATAATTATATAATTATATATATAATTATGTATAAAATATAACTATATAATTATATATAAAATATAGTTATATAATTATATATAAAATATATATATATATAATTATACATAATTAATATATTTTAATTTAACTTTATAAATAGTTAGGCACATATATAAGGTACAAAAATCGCTCGATGTGGCCACCGTCTGTGGCCACCAATTTCTCTAAGAGGGCCAGAAGATAGAACAAGCCTTAGCGACGGCCTCACTGTCCCTATTGGCCATGATGTCCCTGATAGCTAGCCTCCTTGGTGTTCTAGAATGTGCTGTTCACCTCTCTCTCTCCAAGACGCCTCACACAAAATATTTCTGTTTGGCAAGGTGGTGTTCAAGTCAGACGGCGAGCAAGTGGCGCCTCTTGATTACATAAGATTTGTAATTCAAGTTTCCCTTGACAATATGCACGACTGTTCGCCTGTTTGGGCCCATTTTTTTGGAGATTTTCCTTATGCTTTTGCAGGACTTATGAAATTATGTAATAAAAGACATTTTTAAAAATGTACATATTAAAGGAAAAATAATATAAAAGTTATTATTTAATAATAATAGCACACTTCATATAGTGTGCAGATAGGATGCAATATAAGGGCGAGGCGGATTTGATCCCAGACTAGACTTTGTCATTAAAAAACAAAGAAAATCTGCCGGATAATGGAGGTTACCGTTACAGCAGACCACAAGCAAAATATTAACAGTGTGAAAGTTATTCATAAATCCGATCTTTTATTGTCCTCTCTCCTTAATAATGTTTTCTTTTTCTCTCACACCCAGTAATCCCTTACGTCTTAGTGGCTTTATTACCTTGCTTGGGAGAAATGATTAAAACAAAAGCAATATAGCGGTTACGGTAGTACCTGCAATTATTGGAGCTATTCCAACCATTTCTGAAGCGCCTTACATCAAGACAGGATGTATTGGAAATCCATGGAAGAGCTGAAACTACTCAGAAGACTGCGCTACTGGAATTAGCTAGAACAGTGAGAGAGAGAGAGAGAAAGAAAGAGAGAGAGAGAAAGAGAGAGAGAGAAAGAGAGAGAGAGAAAGAGAGAGTATTGAAAAGACTAGTTTCACTTGATTTCCAGTGAAAGCCACCAGACGTCGCCGGCATGAAAACTCAATAAGTACAAATAATAATAACAACAACAACAATAATAATAATAATAATAATAATAATAATAATAAATAATAATAATAATAATCGATGTCAGACGAAGAATTAAAGGAAAACAATCAGACAGAAAAGGCAGATAAAAATCAGATTTTTTTAAACAATTAAGTCTGTTGAAACGGAAACTTATACAAAAGACTCATCTCCCGAGGAACAGTCGAATGTGCAAAATAGGAATTTATTTATGTATACACAACAAGGATGGTGGTGCGACGTTCGAAACAAGTAAATCTTTTTTAAGCATGAAAACTTTTCCAGTTGTTTCATAAAATATGCACACGGAGATGCGAGCACGCGCACACACACGATCACACAAGCACAAGCACACACACACACACACACATATACATATATATATATATATATATATATATATATATATATATAAAAATACTGGAAATAACGATAATCGCTAGTGAAAATGAGAAACCTATTTCTTAAAGAATTCTATTAAGAGAAAGATTTTTAAAAATTTCAACCATTATTATTGGAAATCACTCGTTGCCAATTATGTACTAGCTCCCTGTTATTTTTTCTAGTAAAACTGATGCTGGTGACAGATATAGATATATAGGAGTCCCAACAAGAAACATGTTTTCTTTAAATAGGCAATTCTAATCCTGCCTTCAGATTGTCAGTTCGGCCACGGAGACCTGTCAGGATGGTCCCCGTGAGCGAAATGGTAGCGGCACAGTTTGGCACACAAAATCGTTTCTCTATTGGAAATAAACACAAGATTGGGTGGAGGCTGCATCTTTTTAAATCTGGAATACATACGGAAAACAGTCTGGTGATACTGCAGAAGGGCCTTGAGTTAGTGACAATAATTCAATCCGAAAATCATACTTAATAAAAATAAAGTTTTATCATCAAAGTCGTTTTCTTATTATTAAGAGGAAAGACTAAAGGATTTTTTAGGTAAAAATTATTTTTTTAACCCTATTTAGAACCTTCGAGATTTTGGTTAAATGTTTTGTTTCTCTAGCGTTATCGGGGTAGGCGTAGGGCAGAAATTAGTGTGGGAAATTTTAGCGTCTTTTTGTAGTGAAAAACAGACTGATTTCGAAATTCTTACGAAAATCCAATAATTGTTGGATTTTAAATGAAACTTTCAGTACTTATTCACAAATAAAAATTAGTTTAAAATGTTTGTTTATTTGCTCAAAATATTTTTTATATTCGTTTCCCATACAAAATATATATATATTTATTGGTCATAAATGGAAATTCAGCAATCTCAAGTATTTTTAGAAGAATTTTATTGTGTGTGTGTGTGCGTGTACAAACGTTCCGATTTTTGTAAATACGGGCGTCCATATATGACATTATCGGAAAAGAGCTCTTTGTAAATATAGTAAATGTAAAATTTCTTCGTTATTTTCTAACAGTTGTATTCATCATGTCATTTCACTGCAAGTATTTCCCCTTAAAAACTTCAGGATATCGATAAATATGTCAACACCTCATTAAAACACCAACCTTCTTGTTAAAAGAAATTCTGCGATATTTTAAACTAAAAGTAACCAATATTTATTTTAATTCAGATCAATTAAACTTTAAATCAGTTAATCTTCCTCAAATAAATTTTCAGAAAGGTATATTTTATTTTTGAAAGATTTTTTTAATAAAGAGAATTATTTTGTGCCGAAAACATTATATATATATATATATATATATATATATATATATATATATATCACTTTATATATATATAATATTTATATATGATAGAACTTCGTGTATATATATATATATATATGATACCAATATCACTTTTTATAATATCTATATATGATAGCACTTTGTATATATATATATATATATCTGATACCACTATATATATATATATATATATATATATATATATATATATATATATATATATATATATATATATGGAATGAGCGGTTATTCGACTGGATACGAAAATTCAGGTTTACAGAGCTGTTGTACTTGCCATCTTTTCATACGGCTCGTGGACTCCCTACAGGTACCATATACACCAGCTAGATGTTTTCCATAGAAGCTGTCTGCGTGGCCTCTGTGGAGTTAACCTTCAAGATAGGACATCTAACGTAGACCTGTTTAACAGGTGTATTGGAGGAATTGAGACTTTTCTCATACAATCTCAGTTACGGTGGACGACAGGATACTCAAGATCTTAATGTACAGCCAGTTAGATCAGGTCTACAGGAATGTAGGACGCCCATGGCTTAGATACAGAGACAAGCTGAAGAGCAACTTGTCAGCTGTCAATATACCTCATAACACCCTCGAGCGCTTAGCCTTGGAGCGGGTAGAATGGAGTGTTTTAGTGGACTCAGCAGTTTTCAACGTGCTTGTCTGAATCGTCATCAAGATGCGAGAGCACAATCTAAAAGGTCAGCCAATCTAACAGTGATCTCATCCCACAATCCTAACTCTTGTTCCATATGTGTCCTCCTTTGAAAATCACTAGCGGGTCTTAAGTGCCACTTAATATTATCGCACAAAATTTCATAACTGAATCAATTAAGTTTTCAGATCCTCATACGTCGAAACCTACGGGTGAGTCCATTATATATATATATATATGGTGGTACGAAGTAATGTAAAGATTATGAGTATAGAAAACAAAATTGGCAAAACAAAGCTTAAATTTCAGTTTGGGCTACTTGCTTTTAGTTCGTATTGATGTACTATTGCCATGTCTGTCAAAATGCCTTATTCGCAATCTATGATGGTTGATAATGAAAAGAATGGTACATTACGTTTAAAGTGATAAAAATATCTCAGGTTAATAAATAAAAAATCCACTATATATATATATATATATATATATATATATATATATATATATATATATATATATGAATACACACACACACAGTGGTAGCAAAAGTATTTAACACATCGGTTTTTTATAAATTATACAATAAAAAATTGTTCAATTTGAATGATACAATTTTTATATATATTATATATGCACGGTACTTATATCAGTGACAGAGCTAACATATTTAGTTCGATTGAATGAAACCCAGGGTCACAAACTCACATCAATCAAACTATATATATATATATATATATATATATATATATATATATATATATATATATATATATATGAATATCTGTATACTGTATACACTTTATAAATATTCTTATTCTTTCTCATGGTGGTGAAGATAAAATACTTGAGATTTTATAATTTCGGGAACATGCTTTAAAAATTATAAGCTTGACTGTGCAGTCAAAGAATAGACTTACATTCATACACGTATAAGCGCGTGCGTACACATATTAATACACGCATACTCATGCACATACACGCACACAAATTGTGGATTCAAATTTGATATTATTTTTGACAAAAGTTCACTTTGAAACACCGGTTCCCATACTATCACCGAAGTTAAGCAATGTTGAGTCTGGTCACCACCTAGATGTTTGACCGCTTGGGAATACCAGCTTCTATAAGCTTTGATGTGCGGGCGGTGTAATGGATAATGGCTCGAAATTTTTAATCGGAGAGCAGAGTTCTAATTCCCGTTGAGTTCGTTATATTCACTTACGCCCTTAGGAATCGTACGACTCCACCACTTCTTCCCCCATCTATGGGTTAATTAGTAAGACGTCTATCCCTAAACCATTGCTATCTCAAAATAATATTACAATCCAAAAGTATTTTCTGACTTTAAATAACCTGTAAAGGGTTGATAAGCCGTAATAAACGAATCGATCAATCAAAACAAAAGTTCAGTTTTATGATTCAATCATGAAAATATTTTCTTTAGTTTAGGTCTTTTGTCTCCCTGCATTCTTCAAACAATCTAGTTGCTTACTGTCGTATTGAACTGTAACATTTTGTCCAGACGACAGCCGGTGATTCGTGATAAAGAATTTTATCTGAATCCTGCAAAACATATAGAAGAATTCCCTCACTAGATTCTATTTAGATGTAAAAGCCTCTCGACGATCTAGCCACAGTTCCTTCGAATTCTAAAAATGCATTCGTTTCTTATCGCTAATAGAATGGTTTCTTTCTGTGCCGATGAGAATCTCAAAGGTTTACTGACCAACGTTTTCTGCAATTTCTTGTGGAGCTTCAGAATCTTTTCTAAGGTTTTTTAAACGACATAATATAATTTAGTGATTACAGAAATACTTAAGAATTGATTCAACTTCAGTGGTATCTGAGATTTTCTTACCATTATGTAAAAAATTATTTTACTAAAATATTCATACAGTGATTACAAGACTCACTAATGGTAGAAAACTACTGAATTAAGGTGTTTTAAGGGTGTCAAAAGAGGAGGTAAGAACTGCATATTATGAGGTTATGTAGGATAGATAACAGTTGATATTAGACTTATTATTTAAGGCTTACGAACTCTTTATGGTTTATTTTGGATTGTAAGAATAATTATTATTTTTCTCGAGTGAATATTGCACGAATAATCTTTTTAAGAAATAACAATAATTTTTCCAGATACAAATCCTACTATTTAACCCATAGCCGAGGGACATAGAGAATATGAAAGGAATGAGGATGATTCGACCTTGTGTTCGTATTAATAAATTTTGCAATTTTTCAAATTCCATTTTCATCGAACACATTGTTGTACATCAGGATCAATATTATGGATAAACTAGTCGAATTTTATGCATTTTTTCTCTTCAAGTACTTTCAATTGTTCCAACAATTATCAAGAACTGGGTGTTATCAGTAGATAGGCAAGATTTTGTCGGCTACAACCTGGAATTTTTCTTTTGAGATGCTGGAATTCAATTTTAAGTAAAGTGACGTCATGTGTAAAAGGGTTACACGGAGCTAGAGAAAATATATGAAATATTTATCCGCATTATTATTTTTTTTAATTTGTAAGCATATAGAATATTTTAGTATATAAAATTATATTTTGAAGTGTTCAATATCGGACATGGGATACTTGTAGATACAGACAGTGCGGTCAAGGAGTAATGACACATAGTCTGAAGATTGCCCGAGGCCTGAATCTGACAGTCGTGCTGATTTCATTTTCCAATCTATCTATATATATATATATATATATATATATATATATATATATATATATATCGCACATACCTATATAAAACATATATATAAAAACGCACATACATATATAAAACGTCCGCGCGCACCTACGCATATATATTATATGGAATTATTATAAAAGTACACAAACAAACAATAAAAAGTGCATTTCAAGTGTCCCTATGATCATGTTATATATATATAAGGAGGAGGGAGGGAAAAAAGTAACAGATTTTCGAAAATCTGTTCTTATATATATATATATATATATATATATATATATATATATATATATATATATATATATATATATAAGAACAGATTTTCGAAAATCTGTTACTTTTTTATATTCGTCTATTCATCTATTCGGTCGAATAGATTTTAATAAATCTGTTAATTTTTCCCCTCCTGATATTTCTAGATTAACTTTGAAAACAAGTCGTGTTAATCTAGTATATATATATCTATATGAATTGTCTTTTTTCCTTTATTAAGAACTTTCGACCGAAATAGATGAATATAAAAATATTGACGAAATAAATTATAACCTGAATGGATCTTTAAGTTTTTTCTTGGTTTATTATTATTATTACAATATATATATATATATATATATATATATATATATATATATATATATATATATATATATATATATAATTAAAATGAAAGGTGATCCGCGTGTGCTCTTTCAAAGGAATGTTCAATTTAACCATAAGAAAACTATCAGGTACAGTAACAATAAATTCCAGTCGGAAAATACTTCAACCTACCATATCATAAGGCAGATGACATCAGATGAGTGCTGCATTCAACAACCGAGAGGTGAGATGTAAACCGGAGTTGAAATTTATTTTCAAAATAAATTCACACATTAAGGGATTAAACAGCGATTTGGGTTTTGCCCAGAGTGTATAATTGCCACAATTAGACCTCCAACCAACAACATTTCTCGGAAGAGTAAGTCCCACTTGTTTGTTTATACCTCGCTTCGTTGAAAAAGAACACAGATGTGTTAGAAAAGCCCGACTTTAAAATTTGTACCTTAGTGCATCGTTTCAATCAAAGGATTAATATGTAATAAATATCAATTTTATTGACAATATTGGTATCACTTTATTGGCTTTTTATCCTTCAATTTTCATTAATCGGCCTATTTTATCTATCTATCTATCTATTTATCTATCTATCTATCTATCTATCTATCTATCTATCTATCTATCTGTGTATGTGCGTGTATATCTATATATATGGGCGCGTGACCATGAATTCAAATCTCACCACGGCTGATGTGTTAGAAAGGAGACGTTATTGGTCTGGAGGGGAGCGATCTCAGCGTGCGGCACCTTTGAAAAGTGCCTGAAAACTGTAACAAGGGTTAACCCATCACTTGTAGGCCGTCGATATCTGTACTAGCACGAAGTCACAAGTCATCGTGACCGAGCGTTTGAGTGTGCTGGCTTTGTTCAGATTGTTGATCACGCTAGATAACACGCTCTCTCCCAGAAACTGTAACTAAGGTCTGCTCAGCATAGTTGCAGTATAAACCACAGGTGGGCTCTGTGGGTGTTGAGCAAACAGAAATGTGCCTGAGCGAGCGTCTGCAATAGGGTATATGTATATACATGAGTATGAAGGAGTACTTTCCTAAAAGGTATATTCTTATAATACGTGTAGGCACACCGAAGTCTATTATTCTCATACCCAAATTCTAGCTTCCATAAAATACCAAAATAATTTTTTCTGCCTACGCTTTTTGAAAGCGGAGTCAATCAGCTCAAATCTGCAAGGCTTAAGTAATGCATTTCTGACAGTTCATAACCTCTGTATTAACCTATATTTGAATACATTGGGCTCTATAAATACTGGAATATATTTGTTGTGCGTTTGCCTTTTGAATGTGCAGTCAATCAATTCATGTCTCTACAGGATTTAAATAATAAACAAAAACTGTTAAACAAATTCTTCAGCTTTCAGCTGCAAAACAAACAATTGTTCATTCATATTTCAGTGTTCATAGAGATTTGGTGATTTTACCAAATCTCTCAGTCATTATCAACTATTCGTTAATGTATAATTAACGAAATAAAATATAAAAATAAAACCGTCGCGAAACTATAAAAATTGACGCCTAATAACAATTTCCTCTCTTTAAAGTTTGTACAGAAATCAAATATACAGCCCAATGCTTAATTTGTGATACGATGTTGCAACATTGGAAGAACAAGTTCTTACCATCATATCCGAAAAAAAAACAAACATCGGTTCATTCTCTCTTTTATGGTTTCAAGTGTCAACGGCTTTAGAGTCGATAACTAACATATCTGCCAGTCAAAAAGCAAAAACAAAGTAACCGTTAAGTGTGTGATTAAATCGATAATTGCTGAAATTGAAACGAATCTGATCAATATTTCTTTATCCAATAATGTCAGAAAACTATCCGATGTGTTATTGGTCTTGACCTGATATCTCGGCTTCAGCCACATTCCTACCGCCATAATGTAACGTCCCTGTGCATTTTCTATAAATATTTACATGGTAATTGTTCTGATGAGCTTTCCTATTTGGTACCTAGACTTTACGAATTTAAGCGCAGTACTAGATTAGCACAATACTTATTAAGATTCTCGACTATACAAGCCAG
>CAHIKZ030004380.1:980000-1000000 GCA_903632075.3 Acanthosepion pharaonis | reverse complement strand
AGCAAACACTGAACGATCAGTATCGACCTTGGATGACGCTTGCGGTGTCTCAGAAGAGTTACTTGGAATAATAATAATAATCATAGTAATAATAATAGTAATAATAAGAAGACGAAGAAGAGGAGGAAGGAAGGAAGAAAAAAGAAAGAATGAAAAGAAGGAGGAGGAGGAACAGGAAAGGAGGAGAAGAAAATGATGTTGAAGAGGAAGAAAGAAAATGAAAAATGGAGGAAAATAAAAATAAATACAATATCGACTCATTCAAATAATTTTCACAATGAAAGTAGTTCGATCTTTGAAAGTTCCTTCGCAAACACCTTTGTTCCTACCATTTTTTTCGATTCCTGTCTTTGCCATTTTCCACACCATTCTTTTCAACAACAGAATTCCTGTCTCTTCTTATTCTTTCTCTCTTTCTTCCATTTCCTATTTTTCTTTTCTTCCCTCGCTTTTCTCACTCTTCTTGTTTTCTTTTTTCCTTTTCCGTTCTCATTTTCCTCTCTCCTTACACCCTTTTCCATCTTCTCAAAATCTATTATTTCTTTCTCTTTTTTTAATATCTCCCTTTTTCTCTTTCGTTTTTCTTTCCCTTTTTCTACTTCTCTCTTACTCCCGATTCTATTTCTATTTTCTTTATTATTATTATTATTATTATTATTATTATTATTATTATTATTATTATTATTATTATTTTCTTTTTGTTTTCTATTTAAAAAATCTTTTTTCTTTCAGTTCCAACATTTTGTCTTTTTTATTCTTTTATTCATTTGATATTTTCTTTCTTATATTCTCCTCTCCTCTTCCCATTCTGCCTTCTCTCTCTCTCTCTCTCTCTCTCTCCCTCACACGCGCACTTTCTCTTCCCCCTATGTCCTCGCCTTCCCAACCTTACATTAGATCGAATCAATTTCGAATATCTCTCTGCTTCCTACCCGTTTTATGGCCGTTTTCCTTTCAAACCGAATCAATGCCGAAACTGATCTTGCTGTCATCTTGAGAACAGCTACATTTCAACTGACTCGTTATTGTTGACAGAAGTTGTAGATTAACTGACGCTCACCCAAGACAAATTATAATCGATCAAGACTCGTTCTTCACAAAACGGACCTTTCTGGGGCACGGTTAAAAATATATTGCTAAGGCAGATCATTTAAGCATTATCAGTTCGAGTAAAAAAGAAGAATTAAAACTATAACATAAATAAATAAAAATAAAAGCAGACAAAAAACATTTTAAAAGATATTGCACTACTCTTCTTTATGTGTCTGTCCTTTCAGGACGTGGACGATCATGGCTTTCCACAACTTCCTATCCCTTGTAACTCTTAATAAACTTTGTCTTTCTTTTATTTCTCTTAAACCCTGTTAAGCCATCCATTTATTGAAGCTCATTAAGTATGTTATGCGTTGTCTTCCTCTGTCCCTGTTGCCCTCTATCTGTCCTGTGAGTATCAGACTTTCCAAGCCCGCCTTCCTAATTATATGTTCTAGAAACCTCAACTGTCTCTTACTGATGTTAAATATTTGTTTTCTTTTTGTTCCCATTTTTTTTCAAAACTTCGTCGTCACTCACGTGTTCAGTCCAATCTATCTTCAGCATCCTTTTGTAGAAGCACATTTCTGTTGCTTCAAGTCTCTTCTTCATTTTTCTCTTCATCTATCGTCCATTGTTATATTTTCTCTGCACTGATTCCGAGAGTTTAAATTTTTAAAATGATTTTTATCATTAAGTCTCCTATTTAATTTCTTATTGCAATTTTAATTTTGGAATAACAAAAGAAGTATTTATCCCTAACTCATAGCATTATGGTACATTTTTACTGGCTACATTGGTGATGGACGAATCGGTCTTCTGCGTACCTACCTTAACAGAGAAATAGATAGAGAAAGGACACAGAAGATATATATATATATATATATATATATATATATATATATATATATATATATATATATATAAGATAGATAGATAGATATAATTATAATTATTTATTTAAAATGATTCCATCGCTACATAAGAGTTCTCATGTTTCAAAACAAGAGCCGAAAACTTCAATCTAATTATTTGAATTAAAGTACCAAGCACTGTTCCATCTTCAAGCGAAATTTTTTTTGGAATAACTAATTCTTGAAATTTACGCGTTTTTATAAGCATATTCATTATTTGTATCGAGCACTGTTTTGTAAAAATAATAACAAAAATACTAAAGAACTTTGGATTATTTACCTAACGAGTTCTTTCCTATTTTGTATATATTTTCACACACACACACACACACACGCACACACACACACACACACACACACATATATATATATATATATTGAACTATACTTTATTTTAATTAGAACATACATTTATTGTGGCCTATTTGTTGTAGTTGCGTAGAAGAAAGGTGTTATTTTAAGGTGTTACAATATTCGATTGTTTAAGAATTGCGAGGTAGAGAGGTTGAGAACTTTCAAAATGAATTAATTAAACACCTGAAAAATTTCATATATATGTATATAAAGGACAACATAACTCACAAAAGAAGATAAAATGATATTTATTTGCGTACATCTGCAGAGATGAGAAAAAAGGGAAGAAAATATTTATGAGATTACCGGTAGTGTGTGTTTATGCGTGACTGCGGGCGCTACGTGCTTCGGTGAAATTAAGAAGTCGGGTTGTCTGGGGAGTGTTTCCTCAGTGGAAGACTGGACAGCGTCTTGTACCTACCGCATCCTATGACTGCCACACCACCTAGCAGCGTTAATCCGAGTCCATTGGCAAAAGGTTGGTAATCTCTTATGTTGTTATTTAAATCGGATAAGTAATGACATAAAAGCTTACCATCCATTGCTCTGAAGTAAGGCAGTCGTAATGGTAATATTTTTTAGAAAAAAATATCCAAGTTCACGTTATTAAATATTCGTCTTTCATTTTCTTGATTGCACAGCAGTGGATGAAGTGTCAGCGTAAAGTAATTACTTTCTAAGGTATTAACAAGAACTGCATTATTGATATAACTACTCCTACTCCTCTTCATTCTCCTCCAACTACTACTGCTAATAATAATAATAATAAGCAGAACTTAAGAACATATTGCATGTGTAGAGAGAGAAGAAATGATGACATAATTTATTAATAAGCGCTGTAAAGAGATTTTGTTCATTTAGGATGTTTTGCTTACAGCACCTGACGCTTCTAAGTGGTCATCCACCTAAGTACTATAGGTACTATTGAAGCTTTTTATATGGGTAGCCGCTTCTGAATATTGTGTACTGCAAGAAGCTTTATATATATATATATATATATATATATATATATATATATATATGAGAGTAAAAGTTTGTCCCTTAGCTGACTGATGTTACCTTCATCATCCTGTCATCCTGACTCGAGAAATTCTCAAGCAGACCTGTCCGTTCAGCGGATATCAGCAATTTACTGTTTATATTTTTCAATTTTTTTCTATTTTTATACACTTATTATTAGTATAAGGACTTTTTTTCATATTGTTTGTGTTCATGTATTTGTGCGCGTGCACAATATATATTATAAATATAAGTAATTATACTCGTCTGGAAAAACCTTGGGTGTTTTGGCTTGTAAATGAACAAACCAATACCCAAGGAAAAATAAGGGATAAAAAAAAAAAATAAAGAACTAAGAACATGTAATTGAGGCGAAAACAATCAAACAAGCTCAGATCCAAAGAAAAAACCTCCAACTCGAGTAAAGCTAAAGTAACTAAATAAAGTGCTCAATACACTAAGTAGAGCAAATCTAACTATGAACCTAAAGAGCCAGGCACACCTACCTTTAGGTTTCATCTACGCGGATCGTCAGGGTACACTAGTCCTGACGATGCGCGTAGATGAAACCTAAGTAGGTTTGCCTGGCTTCTTGGGTTCCTATATATATATATATATATATATATATATTTTCAGTTTTTTTTCTTTTATACACTTGTTATTGGTACAAGGTTTTTATTCGTATTGTTTGTGTTCGTGTGTGCATTTGTGCATGCACAATATATATATATATATATATATATATATATATATATATATATATATATATATATAATATATAATCATAATATACCGAAAACTATTATTTGCCGGTTGTAGGAATCGACCATTTTCATATTTGTAAGTGCCAATTAATGCATATTTAAATATTAAATTATATTTTGTAAAGCAGGTGAATGTAGCCTACTTGTTATGTAACTCCTATTGGCGTCGGTGTTCATGTACAAGCAAAAGCCATAATTTTGAATACTTATTCTTCAGTACAGGTAAAGCCCTCAATATTAAGAGGTTTGGTACTGCACAATCTTCTTACTCCTCTTGTTTTTTTTTACACCAACCATGTTGATATCCAGCCATTTGGACTTGTAATGTAGTAAGTTAAATTAGCGTAATAAATAAAATATTGGGTTAATAAATAAGCGTAATAAATACCAAGAAGACTAAATTTATGTCGTTTCGATGAGAAAACTAACCAACTTGTTAGAATAATAATTTCTATATATTAAACGCAATGTGTATCAGTAAATTTATATATTTATGCTTGTAACAATTTTCTATGTCGATTCTGGTGACGTCAAAGTTATAATTATTCAATGTTGGATACAATGTTATTTACTTATTATTTGGTATTATTGAACATAAGAAAAATGTAAAAGTGTAATATTTTGTTATACTTTATAAGTTCCGTGTTATTTTTTATAATCATTTCACCCCAAGCAAGGGAATAATTCCACTAAGACGCAAGGGTTTACTGGGAATTAAAGAAATGAGAAGACCTTAGTGAGGAGAAAAAAAATGAAAAAAACAGATTTCATGAAGACAGAAGATGGCGATTGACGTTGCATTTAGATTTGATTTGAACTAAAATAGAACTGACGGTTGCATCTCGTTAGTGCAACAGTAAAACGGTGACACCTAGTTGCCAATCTAGTAGAACGATTAAATTCATGCAATCGAGGCACAAAGGAGAACAGCTCATCGGGACAATTGCCATGAAAATGTCTGTGGAAAAGACAGAGAGAAGCCACGTCACGTCGGTGGGCAGTGACTGAAGTCGAGATGCTAAGTTAGGATCTCTTATATTACAAATCCATTGGATTTTGTCTATAATCTCAAGTAACTGAAGTCGAGATGCTAAGTTAGGATCTATTATATTACAAATCCATTGGATACAGTAGGAGCACTAGATCCGATAATATACACTTCACTTACCAGATATTCTCCAGATAATTCATTTTCTTATCTATAAAATGTATATGTATCTGAGTATAAATTGAAACTCATTACCAGAATATAATACAAGCAAAAACGAGAAACGAACAAAGGCTTAACGAAAAAACAACATCAAAAATATCAATTATATCTTTCATCTGCAGTAAGTATTACGTGACGAAACGATTAAATTCGGTTGCATCAAATGTGAGTGATTAGGATATTCTGATGGAAAATAACCTTCCTGCAAAACAGAAAATCCTAAATTTAAATTTGATTTACTGAGAAGTGAGAAATAGAATCAAAGAAAGAAGCAGAAAGTTAAGCCATTAAAAGAGAGGAACTTGATGAAATCGATGTGGTTTCCGTGATGAAATTTTATGATAAAGAACTTTGACCTCGTAACAACGAAAGGGAAAAAAGCAATGAACGGAATAACATTTGGAGCAACATTTAGGATTATTATAAGAGGAGGATTATTGAGAGGACAACCACGAGGCTGGTAAAAAGTGTTCTCGGCTCGACCTACTTCCAAAATTTCTGAGCAAGTGACCATCCATCAGAATTTTATTTTAATTTTTTCTTGGCCTGGTGGAGAACTTTTCAGTACCCCTCATGACATTTAAAAATTTAAATGTTCTGTCTTCACTCTCAGCCTATTATTTGCATTTCTAATCGGCAATTTAAACAACTAAAAAGAATGACGAAAAATACAATATTTTTAATCAATTCACCTCTAGCAAGGCAATAATACCACTAAGACGCAAAGGGCTACAGGCAGTAAAAGAGAATGACAAATATTTTAGAGGGAACATGAAACCTAATCCGAAAGAGGAAACAATGGGTAAACTCCTGTTCATAAGGTCAGGGAGGAATGTGAACTGGGTGATAGACGGAACCTATCTGTTCCTATTATATATCGTCATCCACAGTCAGACTGTTTCGCTGTATCACAGCTCATCAGTGTGGATAGACATCCGATTGCCTCAAGCTGGGATCAAAACTTGACTGATTTGGCATCAGTCGGAGATTTTACCCCTGAGCGAATTTTTATGTACCCATTCTTCGAATAAACACGCCAATGACCGAGATGGCTCAATTCATAGAAGAGCTTTGCAGTATTAGCAGTAGCAGTCATTGTTTACAAATTCGCGCTTTCCCTCCAGAGTGCCCGACCGGAATTAAATTTTCCGAGAAGGTACCTGCAATAGTTTTCTCATAAAGGGCATACCATGATGAAAAAGGTTTCAAACTTGATAAAAAACAAAGTTTTATCGTCAAAATGTTTATATTCTTATTAAGAGGAAAGACCAAAGTATTTTGTGATTATGCCTTAAATTTTTAATCCTTTCTAGCACGTTCGAAATTTTGGTTAAAAATCTTGTTTTATTGCGTCAGCGGGTGGGCCAAAGATTAGTATTAGGAAATTTAGCTTCTCTTCTGGGGAAAAAACAAATTGTTTTGGAAATTCTTGCAAAAGTTAAATAATTGTCGGATTTTATGACTCATTTAAAAATGAATTAAAATATTTTGGAAATTTTTTTCAGAAAATATTGGTAAAAATATTTTATTTTTACATCTGTTAAGACTTACCCCCCACCCCACTTACCTATTTCTAAGAAATTTCGAGAAATTAAAATTTCATCCTCTTGAAGAATTTAAATAATCAATTTGCTTTTATGAAACGGAAACACAATTTACCGAAAATCTGCTCTGAATCTTAAAATAAAAAATGCAATAAAATTATGAAATTATTTAATTAGAAATGCTTTTAATTGCTTTTATAAATAAGATATATTAAGGACAATATTGTTTTAAGTCTTAAAATTCTCTATTAATTTCAGCGTTTTAGATGACATTATTAAGTGAAAACTATATTTATTAATCATAAATGGAAAAGCTTAATACAAATCATCAAAAACCAATATTTTAAAATGAATTTTGAATTTTTTTCTGTGTATAAATGTGCCGATTTTTGTAAGTACGGGCAACAATACACGACATTATCAGAAAAAAAGAGCAATAACTATAGTCAGTTCAAAGCCCAAAATTCTAAAATTCAATAAAGCATTACATTACGGAGAATATTTTCCTAAATTTTTAAGATTACTGAGTACTTAAAAATTATATAAAAACGTCACACACGTCATTTTCTTCAATTACTTTTTACAGATAAAGTCTCCTTAGAACAATATTAGATCTGTCATCACACTGTCAGCACGTCAAAACAGCTACTGTCGGATTAAAAATGCATTTCTGCGATATTTTAAACATAAAGTTAATAATATTTGTTTAAAATCAGAATAATTATACTTTAAATCAGCTAATATTCCTCAAATAACGTTTTAGAAAAGTACATTTTATTTTTGAAAGATTTTTTAATAAGGAGAATTACATTGCGATGAAAATTCCTTCCAGTAAATTTAAATTAGCTTTTGAAATACAGCAAAGTATTTTTCTTATTGGAAATATTAGATGTAATCTATTAGCTTGAAATTAACAATAAAATAAAAACTTCAAGAAAGATATTTCATTTTGAAAAAAATCATTCTAAACTTTAGGTATCACGTTTTTTGTGGAGGTCCCTATATATATATATATATATATATATATATATATATATATATATATATATATATATATATATATATAGTGGCGGTATGTATATATGTATATATACAGGTGTACAATAGTGCTTATTAATATGTTTAGCAGGGTAATATTTTTGTGAGTAAAGAATCTATTTCGAAAACGTACATCAACATAATCAACATTTGATTATCAGAAAAATATGGGAGACGATTTTGCTAAAATTTCGATGTTTATTTATATCATTCTCAAAAAATTATGTATAATCTAATTTTCTTTAATATTGTAACTGGTAGTTGTAAATAAAAACAAATTGAAATAAAGGATCTAGAGAGACAAATCCCAAGTCATCGACAAAAAAAAAACCTGTAGAGGTAAGTGGTTAATGAAAAAGATAAAAAGATTTAAATGTAGACTGCTTCTAACTCGATTAGGTCAAAAGTCAATCATTTTTTTTTTTATCTATACATAATTTTTTTATTTTTTATTTTTCTGTATGTTGAAGAATCATGACTCTGATGAAAGATGAAAAAAAACAGTAACCATTTGAGATTTCAATTGATTAAAAAAATGAATTTTTTTAGAAGAGTTTATCATATGTTCGTTATTAGGTCGTAGAAGTCACGATCCGAGAATTATATCAATAAATATATCAATATTAATAAAATCTACTATAGCGTTTGTTTGTTAATCAAATATTGATTATTGTAATGTATTCAGTGTCGTGACCAAAGAGATTTATGGCTGGTCTGATATGGATTTGGCAAGAAAATGCATTTAGTAATGAGGGGGTGTTGAAAAATTCACTCATCTAAATCAGTATTTCAATGACCAAATATCAGAATACTGAAGTTGGGAAGTGGGTCGGCTGAGAAATTTTTAATATCCCGCCAGAAACATTCAGGTTATGTCATATAGAGATTGTTATTAAGTATCCCACATTGTGATATATTAGTATTATCATTACCTCAAGATCACTGAACAGCGCGACAAGACGTAACTGGTGTTGTCGCGAATCAGATACTGAAATATAGCATGATATTTTTTTTTGTATTTTACATTTTGAATAGAAGATAAATCTCTTTATATTTAGTGCCATGACAAAATGTTACTACATTAACAAAAGCAGTATATTTTGAGTATTACTTTGATCCGTTATGCTTTAAAATCTTTGTGTATTTATACATACATACATACATGTATACATATATACATGTATATCTATCTATAAGGCGTACTATGACTAACTAGCCCCACGTCACATAAACTGAATTCTAACAGGCCGATGTAATGTAAACAAAAATATGTGAATGACCGCTTAGAAAATTGCTAATCTAAAAGGGAGATAACTTCAAAAATTGAATACTTAGATCGTAAATTAACAACGTACAATTACGTAGATTTTATTAGACGTTATTTCAATCCACTAGACATGTTTTCAACATTAAAATCCATATGTAAACCTTCTTTTTTTTTTTTTTACTAATCCACAGATTATAAGCGACTTTGAGTTACCTCGCTTTTATAATGTTCAATTACATATACGGCCCATTTTGCAAATGAACGCTATTAGGTAAATTTTCTATCTCATAGTCTATTGCATTTAAATATTAAATTATAAAGTTTGTTGTGATATTTTATTGAACAAAAATGGTTGACAAATGTGTTGTATTTGGCTGTTCTATTGGATATGTTACCAACAGTGAAAAAGTATCGACATTTTATTTTACTCTTAGAAAATCCGACCTCGTAGAAAAATGGATAAATTTCGTTAATTGTATGAATTGGTTTCCTACGAAAAAACATTTTGAAGAGGAATTTATTTTGAAAGGAAAACGGTACAAACTGAATTAGGATTTACATCCAATACCTACAATACATAAACCGTCTCTTTTACCGAATACAAGGGAATTCAGAAAGCCTCCAAAACAACGGCTGGTCCAAACTGATGAATTATATGATTTTATTTCATCTAATACGATAAAGGATTTTACTCAATTGGAAGAAGCAAAGTGTTGTTCTAACGGTTTTGAATTAAAAAAAAAAGGAAGATTATATTTTAATTTATAGAATAGTCTTTGACACTGAGTCACATTTTCCATCTATAAAAGAATGTATTCACATTGACCAAAAATTTCATGTCCAGCTCTAATGCGATGGAAACACTATACCGTTACCACAGTGGTTCATACATGGACATAAAGCTAAACTCACAAGATTTAGCATGTTAAAAAAATTTCTAAAGTACATATAAAACGTGGTGAAAAAACAACCATACTCAACTGTAAAAAAAAATTCCAAAAAAACAAAAACAAAACATTACCATCAAAGAAGCTGTCATTCATTTTCTGCAGAACTAATACGTTATACCTTAAAGGCTTACTACTATCTCAACAAGCCTACAAATTACTTCTGAAGAAATTTCCATTACTATCTTTTTCTTTATTAGGGAAAATTCAAAAACGTTAATTAAACATTTTCAATGTGAAATGCGTTCCTTGATCATGGTAGACAATGACAGTGATGATGCTACAGAAAAGCAGTATTTTGATTTACTTTCTCAAGGAGGTCTTATGGTCCCATCTAGCCAAATGGTGCTTGTTTTGCTATACATGACTATGCAAATAAATATATTGTAAAACATAATGAATCCACTACAAGAGAGTCTGCCGTAAGAATGTTGGAAACTTATTCTTCAAAATATGTTTTTATTTGTGAGCAGCACACTGAAAAAGGAATTCACTTTGCATCAAAATTTATGAATATATATTACAACAGCAAACGAAAGTTTTCATTGGATGAAGTTTGAAAAATATTGTAGAATGTTTTAAAAAAGGCAAAGGTCGAAAGAAAATTGATTTATGGAGAAACTGTTAGTAAGTTTTTTTTACTTGTATTTGTTTTGTATTACTGCTTAATTCTTTAATAACTTTTTTGTTTGTTTACAATCTTTTATTATTACTTTTTTGTTTAAAAAGAGAAGAAAAAAAACAACCTGTTTGTGTATTTTTGAATGGCTTTAACAGGTTTTAGATAAAATAGACATAAATTGACTATAAACCAAATAGGCCTGTTAGAAATTAACCTAAAATGTGACATTTGGTGCCGTATATATTAGTGGGCCGAGTGTGTACTGAAAAGTTCTCAGCCTTAAACACTTTCTAAAATCTGTGCAAATAAACGAGCATCATTTTTTTAAAAATCCCTGTTAAATGTTGGCGAGAAAATTTCAGCAAACCCCTCACACACAGAGACACACACACAACACCTGTGCGCGCGCGCATACACACACACAAATATATATATATATATGTATGTGTGTGTGTGTGTGTGTGTAAGTTCGTATCCAGCTGGAGGGTATATTTTTAATAAGTTTTCTCGTGTGTGGTGGCCGCTAGATTATATAAATTCTGTCTAAAATAAAACGGTGGTCTATACAAATATGAGTATCCACAAAAATAACGTTTATATATATATATATATATATATATATATATATATATATATATATATATATATACCCCAAATGCAAATGTGTTTCATCAGTTGTTATATGCACATATATGCGTATATCGTTATGCATATACGTCATGGAATTCACTCTCCATTTTTAAACATATCAATATGCGAAGAATATTGCAATTGGGCTTCTTTATGAAAAACAAATAAGATTTCGATGGATAAACGGAAACGTGTCGTTTTGTAAATATATACATTGAATATAAGACGAGAAGACGCGGAAAATAAAAGGATAGAAGTGAAGGGAAAGAAAAAAAATGGCGAATAACATGGCAACAGAGGAAACGTTTTTAGTTGACCGACTTAAATATATCCAATCACATAAAACCAACTTCTTTCAGATGACAATGATAATGGCGAGATTATACCTTTCCTTATAAGGAAACAGTTGGTAGTCATTGACTGAGCATACGTTGCTACTGTCGGTTGAAATTTATAAAATATTTCTATTAGAACAAGTTTTCAGCAAAATAGTTTTCTCAAGTTCAGTTATTTTTCTTTCCAGTACTGAGGGGAGGGGGGGTCCTGCCTAACCTTTTGTCTGACGTAGTATGTAAAGCCGACATTTTGATTATATTGTTTGCTTTTCAAGTAACATGTTCAATCCACTGTAGTTGTTGCTGTTGTTTGAAAGTCCTCAAGTGATGTTTCTGCTATTTGGTACAGTTCTTTGTGATTCTATAATTCTAGTCCACGAGGTTCGAAGATGAGTGGTTCTCGCTAATACCTACAGTCTTCATTCGCTGGAAGCCATTTTTAACAATTGATATTAGGACGCGGTTGTATACAGCTGACAGTTTAGATATTTCTGAATGAGTTTAGCATCATGCATGGCATCCATATGAAAGTCTTGATCTGACGAGGCTATTTAAAAACATAACTTGATATTTTAGGTTAATGCTTTGGTTTCATAGCAATTTACAGTGTTGTTACCTTTGGCCCAGGCTATTCTATGTTCAATTTATTTTTCTCCTATACTTAATTTGATACAGCCGATCCACATGCTGAAATATCTGAAGTGTTCAATATTTACCAATTCCACATCCTGTATTTTTATGATGGATTCCATATTAAGAAACATTCCGCATTCATTGACCGAGCAGCTACTTTCAGTTGGAATTTACGAAACCTTTTGATTAAAACATTTTTTTTTCAGAAAAATAAGATTTCTAAAGTACACAGTTATTGCTTATTCCACTAATGATTAAAGTTTAGTGCCGAACATCAACATCTTGATTATGTCATTATTTTCTCAAGTTACATGTGATATCCATTTTAGTTGTTGCTACTGTGGAAATCCTCAAATAATGTAATACTATCGACCAATTCGTCCACAATCCAGAATAACCTATCCCATCTAAATAATCTTGAAATAGTCACAAACACTTCCAAAACCATTATAGATATACTAAGATCTTCAAACAATAATAGCACTAATTTTCTGAAGCAGGCATTTATAAAATAAATTGCCAAAACTGCTCCTCCCAATATATTGGAGAAACAAGTAGAAGTTTGAAAAAACGCATTTATGAGCACAAAAGAGACCTCACAAAAAACAACTTAGCTAACACAATAGTCATACATAGAAATAAATACAACCATAATTTTGATTTTAAAAATGCTACACTCATAAAAAAAAAAAAATAACTCACCAGAAGGAAAATTCTGGAGAGTGCCGCCATAGAAAATTATCCAAATATTAATTTACGCCCAGGCCTTTTCCCTATTTCACCTTTCTTAACAAAATTAATGCTCTTACAAACAAATATGCACAACAGATTCATAAAATCGAAAGAAAATGGTTGAATACATCAACACAGATATAATGACAATATTCTCCACACGTGATAATCGCTGACGTTATTTTTCAGTTAAAAAATATGAAAATAGCGTTTCTCTACATTCCAGTTGCTAGGTACATTCTGTTTTTGTTTTTATTAGTTACTTTGTTCATTTAATTTCATTTTCGTATTTTGCTTTGATAAAGTCCACATTGGACGAAACGCGTCAGCAATTACCAGTTTTCCTATTGTCATTTTTATTCATAAATATATATATATATATATATATATATATATATATATATATATATATATATATATATATATATAATACTCGAAGGTGCTGAAAGGATCTGCCAGGAATTGTGAAATGTCGTAAGAGCCAAGACGCAAATTTACTGTAGATGACTTTGCGATCAAAGGAGAAAATAATTCACTACGGCGTAAATGTCTAGAGAGTGCCTTAATCACAAGATCATCCATCTAGAGTAAATTTGCGCCTTGTCTTTTGTTACATTTCACCATTCTTGGCAGATACATAATATCATTGTATGGAATAGCCACTTACAAAAATGATGGAAAGATAAAGAAAAAGTCTTCAAATGAATTCAGCTAGATAAAAGAAATTCTAAAAATCCTAGCATCCCTCTGTCGTGCGAATGTGTAGTCCTTCCAACATAACAAATTTACATTATTTACATTATTCGGACCAATGTCCTCATCTTTATCGCCATATTTATCACAACGTTTCGGCCGTTGTACGCTCCGGCCTTCTTCAGGTGGTTGGAATTTCGAACTGAACCCTTTATTTCGCTCACTGGGGTAGACTGTTCTAGTCCGAATAATGTAAATAATGTACATAATACCTCATCTCAGAAATATAGACATAACAAATTTAGTCCGATAAAGTCCTGAAGGAAGAAATGCGTCACAAGTAAACTTTTTCCGCTTTGTCAAACAATTTTCACACACACACACACACACACACACACACACACACACACACACATATATATATATATATATATATATATATATATATATATATATATATATAGTAAATGTTAGCAATCATTATTAAAGGAGGAAATTGCATCAGGAATTGTTCGAAGATCATTTCGAAAGAAAATACAAGAACTCTGGAACATGCTTTCGACTTTCTTAACGCTTGTGCCATATTTCTTGTAGTTTTCTTCCAAAATGGACTTCAGATAATTTTTAACGCAATTTTTTGCTTGCCAGGGATGAATTATTCGTAATTTGTAAAAGTCGATAATTAAAATTAATTGCTACAAAATATCTGTTGTCATCAATAATATATATATACATATAATCTTCATTTCCTTAAATCCGTTATGGGACAAAACCTATTCCGGAATTGACCGGTTATACCTGATTTTAAAAAGTGCTCAATGCATAAATAATAAGGCAAAGAACTTTATATATATATATATATATATATATATATATATATATATATATATATATATATATATATATATATATATGTATGTATGTATGTATTGCTTGATCTTTCGGATTTCAGGCTGGTTTGACTAGATATGCTTCTAAAGATTAACGGATTTTATTTCTAATCCGACATATTTTATGACTTCAAACGTTATTTTTTAGTGGATTCCCGTATTTGAAAGGACGCCCTGTTTTCTTAACCAGTGTTTATTTCGTCAACAGACCTGCGTTCTCACTCGAGAAAACTTAATAAACAAAATGAATCTCCGGGTAGGATCGGAGCGTTGACTCGGGTATCCACTAAAAATAACGTTTGAAGTAATATATACAGGGTGGATCGAAAGAAACTTCCTATTTAAATTTAAATTGTTAATAACTTTATTAATTATTGATCGATTTTCATAAAACATTTTATTTTGAACGGTTAAAATTCTATATAGAAACCAGCGTTGTCCACCAGTCTTTGTAATCGGGTCTATTCTTCAACGTTTCCTCAACCTTTTTACTCATTTTCTTCTGATCTGGATATTGAAAGACGACTGCTTCTCTGGGTATCTACCACAGATCCTGTACCCATCAGCTTGAAATAATGATTTCTGATGGTTTGTGGCAATACTGAAGCATGAGATCTATAAACACTGCGTCACCATCTCTGCACTTGTAACATGGACTGCCACATGCTTATTCGGTGTCAGGCGTTGTGTTATTCTGGGATACATTTGTCACTCTGAAATAAAAACAGAAAATTGCATTGGAATTCTATCACTTTAGGGATGACAATATATACATTTTTATATATCAAGAGCAGTTTTGAAGGAAAGATGTATGACAAAGTGGAAAAATTTTTCGTGTGACGCATTTCCTCCATTAGGTTTGTTTACGTTAATGCGACTACACTTGTACACGTACGGGAGATGCAGAGAATTTTAAATTTAGAATTTTAAAAAAATGTATTTTAGGTATATAATCTAACCAATTGTTGTACTTGATAAAATATCCAATATGGGTGATTAAGAGACATTTAAATCAAATAATAAAAAAAGATATACGGCGGACGTAGACCAACCTATGACGGTGATTTACCACATCTTCGACGTATCTGTGCCTCAACCAGTACAACAGAATCGATCAAGTAAGCGAAAACGAATTCCAACGGGTATTATGGAAATAGACTATAAAAGACAGAAATATGTCTTCCAGGGGACATAAAATTTCAAAGGGGTGATGTTGTAGAGTAGCTAGCATCTCTTCAGCACTCTAGCAGATGCCCTGGCTCATAGCCTTAAATAGTCTACGATTAAGGACTTCCACAGTTGATTAAAAAGTTGATACTAAGCTGATTAATATTCGGAATGATCTTACTTCGTTTGACCATACAGCATTTGACCCTCCTCTATTCCTTCTAAGTTGTCTTGTTAATTGTTTTGTAACTTATTGTTCTGTGTGTTTTTTATTTTATTTTTATTTATTTTATTTTATTTTTTTGTATGTATCCGTTAGCACTGGATACTGGTGCTGAATAAATATATTAAGCACTCATTCTTCTCTGTGTATCATTTACCTCGACGATACAACACCAATTTAATTTAGATTCTTTTTCTTTTTGTTTCCATCATCTTTGTTATTAAATATATCACATTGTGATAACAGAAGATCTGCCAAGAAGGGTGAAACAATATAAGAACATGGACGCAAATTTACTGTAGATGAACTAGCGATTAAAGCACTTTCTAAACAACCTCTTTTAACACTCGCACTACACAAAACATGAAAAAAGTGCACAGGAGCTCACACATACGACGTTGTTGGCTTTTGCTGTCAACACCAGTAACAGTTTAGACTGTGACGAAATTGTCTCCCACTCTCTTGAGGGGGGATGAAGACAGATTAAAATAAGAATCATTGTTGGTAAATCCCTCTCCTGGCTTGGCACATGGCATCGTTCCATGGTTTTCTACATATTCTTTCCGTGCCGTCTTTCAGACATTGCTGAATTGTCCCTTTGGTTTGTCCAACTCCTCAACAGTGATAGTTGACATTGTTATTCTAATTTCTTCTTTCTACTTTGAGATTTGCATATAAATGTGTATATATGGCACAAAAAAAACCCCAGACGTTACTGGCCCACATGCTGAGGAAGAGGCGAGTGGCAGTGGCACCAATAAAAGTTATTTGCTTATTGTTTGAATGTTTATTTTTAATTACAGAAATGGTAGTGTATCGGTCATCACTTTGACATTTTTATAGCTTTCTTCAGATCAAATTTGGAAGTAATAATATGCCAAGCTAAAAAGAAAGACTGCGTTAGAGCCAGTCTTGATTTATATCCCGAGATGGAGAAAACACACACACACACACACACACACACACACACACACACACACACACACACACACACACATATATATATATATATAAATATATATATAGTATGCCTGTTTGCTAAGGCGGTTAGACAATCCCTTTTGCAAACGCCTGCTCAGGCACATTTGTGTTTGTTCAAAAACTACAGTGCCCACCTGCGGTTTATAAACTTAAAGTTTCTGCAAGAAAGCACATTATCTGGCATGATCAACAATATGAAGAAGGCCAGAATGTTCAAACCCTCGGTCACGATGACTTGTGACTTCATGTTAGCACAAATATCGACCAAATAGTTCCGTCTACACTTGTTCCACTCACATGGCTTAGATCAATCGGCAATTTCCAAAAGTGCGGCACACTAGGATCGCTACCCAGACCAGTAATGTGAAAAAGTCACATTCTTGACAAATCGACCATGGTGAGATTCGAACGTTTTAACCATGCGGCACGTACCCCCCCACACACACACATATACATATATGTGTGTGTGTGTATGTGTGTGTGTGTATGTGTGTGTGTGTACTCTCAGACACATATATACATACATATATACGTGCCAATATATATATATATATATATATATATATATATATATATATATATATATATATGAGCGTCGAGTCGACATTTTTATTTATGTATGGCAGTGTCCATATGTCGATTGGGGTTTTTTGTGTGAGTGTGAAAGTATTTAGGTTACACCGGTTTTGGTTGTAGGTAGACAGATCTTAGATTTTTTTAACTATTGATTTTCGAATTTTATTTTTAGGATATAATGATATGTTTGTCGTGTGTTTAATGATGATAGATTATTTAGCAGTATTCTTTCTAAGTATTTTGTACATTCTAAATTATGTTGTTTTCCTATAATTAGGGTGACATTTATTAAATCGAAATTATGGTCTGTTTTGTTTCTCAATGTTACGAGCGAGTTCAAAATGTTTGTCTTATGTTCGTAGATGCAGGCTTTTAGATTTCTAGATGTTTCACCTATGTAACTTTTCTGATATGCAGATATTTTATATAATAAATCCCAGCATCTGACGCTGGAATTTTGGGGGGTTGGTGGGTATAAAACGCCTCAACCCAGAAAGGGTCCATTCAGAGACTAGGTCAGCAGTTTTGGTGGCAGCATGTTTGAAGAAGTTTGGGAGAGGAGCTTCCGTCATATAGGACCGAAAGATGTCTCAGTCTGCCTTCGCGTAGCAAAAAACCGTTCTATGGAACGGTAAATCAGGGGATATCATTGTTTTGAAGTCAATCTAGACACTGGCTAGGGAAATTATCTGACGTGCAATGGGGTCTAAAAATTTGTTGTGCATTTGACAGGGCGGGATGTTAAAAAAAGGTCGAGGAGGTTCGCCTGCTATTCCATCGCATCCAGGACTCAGGTCTGTTCTTCAATGACCTGGGTTAGTTCATAGGTGATGGAGAAGTCTCTGCAATATCTGCCTTCTTCATCGGTTTTCTTTGAGTGTATTAATAACTCTTTGTGATGAACATTGAAATCACCGCATACGCAAAAGCTGGCCAAGGGAAATTAGTCAATCTTTGATATTCGACTGAAGATTACCGACCCTTCATACTGAGGGTGTAGTACTATGGATAAGTGCCACGTGGAAGCACATATAGGGGAGACCAGAGTCCGCTGTCACAGGGAAACCCGTTCTTGATGTAGACACCGAGTCCGTGACCGTGGGAATTTGGTGGTTGTATTTTGTTATAATAGGTGAGTACCTCGGGATTGTGTGCTCCTTTAATTGGACTGAGTCATTGATATCCGTTTCAGACAGGAACAGGAGGTCAGGTTTAGACTGAAGAAGATGGAGTCCCACTTCTGAAAAATTGGTGTAAGGGATAGTAGACATGGGGTCTACTTTTTTTTTTTTTAGATTGGGTTTGCTAATTTTGTTTGTTTTCAGTTTGATTGCTTTCATGTTTATTTTGGTTGTTTTGGTGGATGACTAGTATGCAGTGAAACAGACACCGATTGGAGATGCACGCATAAATAACATGGGTTGACTCTCCTGGAGATAATGACATAACAGTACTCATTGACATTGATAGATCACACCAGAGTCTACTGCACGGCCCAGAACCACTGAAAAAATAGCAGTACAATGGACTTGATATTAAAAACCTGATGATAGTTAGTCGGTGGTTCGGATCCTTGACTATCAGGCGGTTAACGCCAAAATCTAGTAAACGTTTACCTCCTGTACCTTTAATGAGGGGAGGGGACAAATAACACAGGAAAAATGATACTCCGGGTGTATGTGTTTCGTCCTTCGAGGGGTCAGGGCAACAGAACTTCTTGGGTCAGAAAAATTGTACCGGTCAGAGACCCCGAATGCCAAGGCAAGCTTGCTTATATACATGAAAACTAAAAAACACATTCGAAGAAGGTGGGTAATGAAAGTTACTCAGGGGTGCGTCTGCATCCCCTACCCCCATTGATTTAGTAGCAGTGGCATAGTCGTTAGGTTAAGTGTATGCATAGGGAAATTACTTATTTTATTTAGATTTAAAATATAATTATCCTATCACGGACATAAGGTAAGAATTGGCAGTTGTTCTGCAAATTCATTAGAACCAGCTGGCCAAGGGGGCAGGGGAAAGATTAAGGATGGGCGTGATAGCCATAAAGTTTTAATTTAGTTTAAGTCCCAAAATCCCTTCTTTGAAAAGTGTCGATATCGGCTCACGAACCAGTTTACCACGCCAGAAAAAAAAAACTCCCATTAAATATAATTTGATCGACAATTGACATTAAATTAACGCGGATGTAAATAGTACAGGCATTGTGAGGATATATTAGAAGGGCGTCATCTATGTATCGGAGGTAAGTGGAGTTTTTTTGGTATGATGTATTTAAATGGACCAGACTAAAACATTCTACGAACAGATAAGCAAATACACCGCTTATTGGAGACCACATCGGTAAATCGAATTTTTGCTTGCAGAAATGTTATGTCGAAAGAAAAGAAACAGTGGTTTGCACATTTGTATAATGTTATGGACCATTAGATGTTTTTCTGTGAGGTTA
>CAHIKZ030004380.1:975000-977500 GCA_903632075.3 Acanthosepion pharaonis | reverse complement strand
TGGTTTACATACTTTCCGTTCGCGTTCATTCCAATTCATTTTTATTTCCCGAAGATACTTTCAAAACCAGCTGCAAATAGTTTAGTTCAATTCATACGCCATTTCCAATCCTTATTTTCACTGTATATTTGTATCATCGAATTATTGCACTGCTATCGCATAACACATTTCAATAACTTTTATATCAATCAGTTATGTGCTAAGCGTGATACACGCTAAGGTGATCATGTATATTTTGATACATGACTGACGAGGCAGATTTTTTCTCTCAGTAGGTTGCCATTTCTTTAGACCAGTTGCCATCCAAGGCTATAGAACCCGGTCTATCCTGTTATATAGGTGGCGGGAGAAGAAGAGGATGCATACCTTTCCCAAGGGTATTAACACCTAAGTGAATGTAATGGATTCGACTGGAATACGAACTCGGCTCTCTGATTCCTCAATCCGAGCCGCTATCCATTATTCCTGTCATGGGTCCTTGACCTATGACTACAGAATGAACTCTTCCTAACACTATGTATACTACGCCTCTCAAGAGAAAGGGTCGAATCGAGTCGAGCTTCTCGATTTGACGGTCGAACTCGCTGCCTCTGAGCAGAGAGGAACCCGGACGAGGCTCCGCCGAAGGGCAGAGTCTCGTTTGGGGAGGTTGACCAACCTGATCCCGTTTCTACGGTTTCTACGGGCATTTTTTGGCCGAGCCTACGGGCTCGGGAAACCCATGTTAAACTCGGCCTTGTGCCACATGCAACCTTAGATACCGAATCGAGCCAAGCTTCTCGACTTGACGGTCGAACTTTCTGCCTCTGAGCAGAAAGGAACCCGGACGAGGCTCCGCCGAAGGGCAGAATCTCGTTCGGGGAGAAATGTCCAACCCGATCTCGTTTATACGGGTTATACGGGCATTTTTTGGCCGAGCCTACGGGCTCAGGAAACCCACGATAAACTCGGCCTTATGCCACATGCAACCCTCGGGGGGGGGCTAGATACCGAATCAAGCCGAGCTTCTCGGCTTGACGATCGAAATCTCTGCCTCTGAGCAGTGAGGAACCCGGATGAGGCTCCGCCGAAGGGCAGAGTCTCGTTCGGGGAGAATGACCAACCCGATCCGTTTATAACGGTTCTACGGGCATTTTTTGGCCGAGCCTACGGGCTCGGGAAACCCACGTTAAACTCGGCCTTGTGCCACATGCAACCCTCGTGGGGGGAGACTAGATACCGAATCTAGCCGAGCCGATAGTAGTTCACTCCAAACCAGACTGACAGTCATACTAACACCTTCCACATCTTGTATTATTATTTCGTGTAATATAGCTTCGTTATTTCTACTCTTGTGTTCGTGTTGTTCTTCCTTAGTCCTAACCTGGACCATAACAATTCCATTACTCCACCTCATAGTTTTCGTTAATTATATGTTCTCATAGTGAATTTAAGGCTTCTGCTTGTTCTGCCGAGTCAAATGCCTTTTCATCGTCAACAAAACCTGAACTGAACGGTTTGCTATATACTGCTGTTTACTTTTCTCTCAATCAATAAATTTAGTGTTTCTAGATAGTTTATTGCTGACTAGCTATTCCAAAAACCTACGACATCTGCGTGGTTGCTTTGCATCTGGGGAATTTTTTAATCTGTAAGACATTTGAATGCAGGTAGTGTAACGGATATCAGCGCAGAAAATAGAATCAGCGGGCCGAATTCAAATTCCCTCCTAGTTTGTTCTGCCCACTTTCGAACAGATGCCCTTGTAACAGGAGTAAATGTGTCGCTCCTACCTCCCACCCTCAGCTATAGATTAAATTGCGCGACAAACTGGCTTCTCTCGCCTCGGGTGGCAACCAGTCTAAAAAAAAATGACAATGTCCATATGTAAATCCTCTACTGGTTATACGTTTAATGTTACAGGCTTTGTCAGCAATTATGTGACCAATTTCATTTTTTGCTTCAATTTATGGCCTCTTCTTTTTTTAAAAAATGCATTCATAATTGTCATTTCATGTTTTTCTTAGAAAATATCTAACGATTTGTTTCTCGGTTTTCTTCCTATTACAATTTTTTCTATTTACAAATTTAAATCGCCTATTAAAAGGGTTTAATTTGTTTTCTTATTGTCCATAATACCACTGATATCGTCGTAAAACCCTTCAATTACCTTATCTGAAGGTTTCGAAATTGACGTAAAGTTGCATAAGCTAATTATTATTCAAGCTTCTGAATATTGTAGAAATTTTCTATGTCACTGTTGATGATAAATCCTACGTTACTAAACTTGTTATACTCTTTTCCCTTATCAAGTAAACAGTTACTTACGTTCACCTGAAAGAGATTCTCCCACGTGTCTAATATTTACAATGTACTTCATTGCATCATGAGCTGGGCTACTTTGAAGTCTTTCAGCAATTTCACAGAAATGAAATAAAATGGTATATATATATTTCATTGTATATATATATATATGTATTCATTGTATATATACATGTATTCATTATATATATATATATAT
>CAHIKZ030004380.1:962500-972500 GCA_903632075.3 Acanthosepion pharaonis | reverse complement strand
TTCGGTCCTTTCTGAGTTCCCCAGGCATGGCTAAGCTCGGCTAAATTCGGCAAATATCTATATGAAATTATGGTAACAAAAGTTGACAACCTACAACGGGAAATCTTGAAAATAAACGTTTAATACATAAACACTGTCAAAATTTTCAATCCCTATGGCGACGATTAGATCCCGATAACATCTTATCAAGTGTCAATCTTTTCACTGAAGAAGTCGAAGCCTTCACTTTTGAAATGAAATGTTCTCCCGGATTAAAAATGGCACCGTCATAGACTCGATAATAAAAAAAATTAAAAAAAACTCACAGACAACATAACACTGACTTCGACAAGGTCTTTATACAAGGGATTATATTGATTTATTAGAGTCAATTTCAAAACAACTTGACAGAGCTGATACATAAATGCACTCGAAATTCGATCTAAAAACAAGAATCTATTCATCACCTCTTCAGATAAATGAAGTAGAATTGTTATTATGGATACCAGTGAGAAAAAAGAATCTCTGTTAAATGATAGAAGTATTTATGGAAAAAAAATTAAAGGACATAAAATTAATAAGGTAGCACATAAATTCAAATAATCAATAAAAACTAATAAAAAGTTATGATGAAACATGTTTACAATTAATAGAATAATATCCAAATATTCCTATATTCTTTGGATTACCAAAAACACACAATCCCAACACACCAATGTGACCAATTACTGTAGGGGAACATGTATCTTATTGAATGATATCTGATGCTTGATTCTAGGTAATTTGGATGCGTTGAATTCGAATTTCAACTCAGTTTGCCTCCATCAGGTCCTGATTCTTGTCAATGTCCTATATGCCATTTTCCAGATTTTTCAAACAAAGACTAAAAAATTAATTCATGTGTTAAATTTTTTTCAAGTTTCATGAATAAAAGCAGTTCAAACTACAGTAAAAATTACATTATAATGATAGAAATGACTTAAAAAACCGAGAGATATAAAGATTTCACTGTGACAGACATTGTTTTTACGAAGTCAGTTATATTTGCTTGTTAATGCGGAAGTGTAAAATTTACATATATACACGAATTTTAACATGTGATGACAAAAGTTCGTTGCTGAAATCACCGTAAAACAATTGTCTTTTTGAAAGAAATATTTACCTTTTACCTTATATTAATTTACATTTATTATTTAAGACACAGAAGTAAGTCTATGATTCGTTTATTTTATTTTCCTTGAAATTATAGTATTTTTATTTTATCTTCATTATAAAAAACAACTATTTGTTTCGGTGCAAAGTTGACAAAGTGTCATTATTAAAAGGTTTGCTACAAAATTAATTTAATATTTTCTTCTGTAATGTTGTGCTTCATAACAATGAATATATTGATTATAAAATTTAATTTTTTAATGAATAATATATGTTTTTCTAAGCTATCTGAAATAGTTATCTTAAATTTTAACCATCCTTCGCAATTCAGTCAGTTATGCGTCAGTCAGTGTGATACACGCTTAGGTGATCATGTATCTTTCGATAAATGACTGACGAGGTTGCCATTTTTTTTCTGCGGTAGACCAGTTGCCATTCAAGGCTATAAAACCCGGTTTGTCCTGCTATTTACCCATCGCTGGCGGGAGAAGAAGATGATTCATACCTTTTCCTAATAGAAGGCAAAAATGTAATTATCAAGAATTTTGTCACATATATTTAATATTTTTCTCTATAACAATGAATATAATTATTATAAAATTTTTATTGTTTTTGTATAATTTTTATTCTAAGTTTTTAAAAAAGATATGTTGAATTTTAATTTTCACCGTCCTTCGTAAATAGACAATATATGTTATCTTTTGTACGGCGGAATTATTAAAAAATGTTATTATTAAGAATTTTGTCACATAAAGTTAATGCCATAATTAAATGTAATGAATTGAACTTAGCATTTTACACTGTTCTTAAGAAAATACCGTAAAAGACTTCTATTTTATTAAAATGCAAGGCGACTAATATGTAATTTAGATGACTTGAAAGTTGCATTAACTTGTATTGGTAAGGATTTTAAATTCGTATCTGTAGAGTAATTGGCTATGGTTAAATGCAGTTGGCAGAAATACCCAATAAACAGAATTGACAAAGTTTGCAATAAACAATAACAAAAGAAAGAAAAAGAACAGGGCAAAATTAAAACAAAGAAACAATATATGCAAGACAAAATTAAGCGAAGCAATAGTAAAGAGTCAAAAGGGTTCACAAACTAAGAATGGTGTTAACACACACACAAAAGGTATACAGAAAACGCAACGTTCTTATTCAAAACAAAAAAGAACAAAAATATAGCGGATGAAACCGATAGGCGGTCTATCTTATTGGCTAGAAAGTAATCCCAGTTTGCATCTGTATGATTTGACTATAAATTTGTGGAAGAGAGTGTTTTTGCAGTCATTCCCATATAGACTAGTACTTAACATCCCCATTTCATTTTCCGAACACTAAAACTTCTATGTCTGAATCAAAATTCCAACGTCCTGGAGTTTCCTAATCCACAAATTAACCTCTAAAAGATGATAACTTCCCACAAACCTTGGTGAAGTTATACAATAAGCACTGTAGTCAGAAATAATCATTTTTCTTACATATTCCTATAAATTAAGCACTACAGACAACGAATATAAAATTTTTTAATAGGGGTCCAGTTTGCTATGTAAATTCATTGTAAATTGATACGGGAATAGGGAAGCCAAAAACATGCTTATACCACGTGATTTCTTTTTTGCAATATCATAACCTGGCATGCTTAATTAATAGTAATATATGAAAAAAGCACTCTAGATTACGATTTTTATATTTCTTTATTTTAAGGAAACATATGGTATAAGCATATTTTGTTTTCGCTTCCCTAGGGAGTTCAATTTACAAAGCAAACTGGACCTCCTATTAACTTTTATAAAATGTGATATTTTTTTATTCGGGACCTGGAATGCTTAATCTACAGAAGTATGAAAAATAATTTGAATGAATTGAGTATTTCAGGTCGCATTAAATTCTTGATTTTTAATCAAATATTCCCAAGTCCAAATTGTTCAGACCATAAATTCTACGACTCATGCTAAGATTTAGAATCAACCTGAAACTTTTATAAAATAACAGTTTAGTTAATTCAGTATTTACATTAGTCGGACTATTTTCCTCATCTTTGTCGCCATATTTGTCACAACGTTTTGGCCGTTGTACGCTCCGAAACGTTGTGACAAATATGGCGACAAAGATGAGGACAATAGTCCGACTAATGTAAATACTGTACATAATACCTCATCTCAGAAATATAACTGTTTAGTTAATATTGTTTAATTTCAGTTTCCCAAAATCTTTCTGAAAATGGTGAAAAAGTCTAATAGGTTGCCGTGGTAACTATAACAAACAAAATAAAATTGGTGCATTTTGTCTTCCCTAAGAAGAGAATGTGGGAGAACGATGGCTAAAGGACAAAACAAACTAAAACACATGTTTGTAAAAGGCATTCTACTTCAAACTAAACACATGTTTGTAAAAGGCATTTTACTTCAAACTAAATACATGTTTGTAAAAGGCATTTTACTTCAAACTAAACACATGTTTGTAAAAGGCATTTTACTTCAAACTAAACACATGTTTGTAAAAGGCATTTTACTTCAAACTAAACACATGTTTGTAAAAAGGCATTTTACTTCAAACTAAACACATGTTTGTAAAAGGCATTTTACTTCAAACTAAACACATGTTTGTAAAAGGCATTTTACTTCAAACTAAACACATGTTTGTAAAAGGCTTTTTACTTCTAGCTACAAAACAGTGATTTTTAGAGGAAAACTAAGACCCAAAAATCTACCACCAGTATTTGTTCATGTGCATTACATAATTCTCAACGAAAACCAAGAACTGCAAATAAAACTTCTGCTTTTGTGTGAAATGTGCAAAGTGATGAGTTGGCACAAACTCTAGAAAATGATATAATTATCAGATTTGAAAATTTGTGTCACAATATTGATCAAGAGGATTCTGTGTTAGCCTTATGCTGTAAATCGAGCAATCAGCTGTTTGTTCAGTTTGTTTATTTATTTTTCACTGGAAGTATCGAAATTTTTAAAATAAAAATTCATAAACGAGCTTCTATACTATGCTGGTATATATACAACAATTTATTCAATTTAAAAAAATAAAACATTTCAGCACTGGTATCAATGAACGAGTTGCAATTTTGAAAAATTGTTACTGTCAAAAGAAATACGTGCTGACATGAAGAACAATGTCCCAATGAAAAAAGTGATATCAGTTTTAGATGATAAATATTTAAAGTTTCTTTCTCATTTTTGGAAAATAGCAAAACTAATAGAAATAAAGTAAGGAAAAAAGTTAAATCATTTACAAGAGTACATAGTTTAACCATTGAGCATACATGCAATTGTTTAATTGATGTTTGTAAATATTTGCTAAGCAGTGAATTTAATATTGTTATATCTACTGAATTTACCACCGACTATTTAGAAAATGAATTTGGAAAATTAAGACATCCATTCAAAATGTTATTGAAAAATTCCTTATTGAAAAATTAAATAACTTCAGTTGAAAGAAGACAACTTTGATCCAAGCCGCAATTGCTAAAAATATGGATATTTGCTGTATTAAATAACAAACCAAACATAGGATGATTTACAAGACTTTGAAACTAATATCTCTAAAGATATTAAAATGTCAGTTTTGTATATAGCAAGTCTGTTACATGAAAGGATATTCTCACAGAAGAAGAAATATTTAAGAATACAACCTTTTATTTTCGAAATTTTGTTAATGTTTTGAAAGAAATAGATTATGCTAATTAAAAAAAAATTCATTGGCTATCACAGCTCAGTGAATGTTTTTCAGTTTTATAATGTTTGTCGTTGTTAAATTAAAAACTTGCAGGAATTTTTTGACAAAAATCTGTTTCTGAAATGCATCATTTCAATATAAAAAGAAATCATGGGATTATATTGTCAAATATATTTTAAAGACATTATTGTTTGCATGATTCTACTAAGGCATGGGTACGGCGGAAGAGGATAGCAGATGAGGAGGAATGATTGAAAGACAATGGAAGATTTAGAAATAGTATTTAAAAATTCATTTGCCAAAAGTAAATGATTTCAAAATTTATAATATTATTTTGGATATAAATTGCATTCATGAGTTCCAGTGGGAATAGTTTTACCATTGGATAGTTTTGCATTATATCAAGTATTAAGAATATTGTAACAAGAGTCCGCAAATTGGAGGAGAGAGTTATCAAAGGATAATGTTCTGACTTCGAATCCGCAGTTATCTCCCTTTAACCCGCTCTGTTTTTTTTTTTGTTTTTTTTTTAATATACTTTTTATTACATAAACTATGGTGAGGTACGAGCAAATTTTAATTCCCAAAATGCGGTCGAGAGAAAAAAAAGTTTAGGAACCACTGTACTAAGGTAACTCAAAAATTAAAGATTTTGAAATTATCTTAAAATTTTATTAAACATTTTTAAAACTGAACTATAAAATCTCAAAAATAAAGCAAACTAAATTTAAACTACAATTAAATTCACATATGAAAAAGAAATAAATTTGAATTAACAGAATATCAAGAAAAGGTTAGATATTATTTTACCTTTTCTTGATATTCTGTTAATTTGAATTAATACCAGTTTAAAACTAAACGCCTAGAAGTCAACAAATATAAACGAAATTTTTTACACGCATCACGACAATAAGATACAATCTGGAATAATTATAGGTTTTTATTTTATTAGCAGTCATGAATAGAAACTTGATGGAGAAAAATGTATTTAAAGTATTTAAAAAAATCTCCTCCATCCCAGTTATTTTAATATACAATGCCAAAGGAAAAGTGTACAAAATCTACAAAATCAAAGAAGAAAAAGAAAGTACAAACAATACAAAACCAGGTTCATTTTATATACAAACTCCATGATGAAACTCCATAACTGGAAAGAAAATTAGCTAGTCTAAATATAAACATTTATCACAAACATTATAAAACAGTTGAAAGTCTAATCAATGTAAAATAGGAGTTTAATCAATAAAATGAACACAATTAAAAACACCAAAATGAATTGAGGAAACTTCTTGAAATTTAAAAAGAATATGCGAACATAAAAGGGACTTAAAACTAAACAATACATTTAATATACTTGTATGCCACTAGAAAGTTAGTGATCACAATTTTGATCTGGGAAATGCTGTTTTAATAAAACGTGAATATAATTTACGCAGACGACGATGCAATGAAAGTGTAATGATCTATGTGTCCGCTACGATTTAATATAGGTCCGGACTATTTTAGTACATTTTCTGTTCTTAGTAAATTACTACTAAAACGATGTGGGATACGTAAACCTTGAGAGAAAAAAATAAATAAATAAAATATAAGTTGAAATTAGTTCAAATCTAATTTCTACAACGATAGAGTTTAAGTAAAAAAAAAAAATCAGCCGATATTGGTATACATAGTGAATTTACCACCGACTATTTCATAATAAATTTTTCTTTTCTGATGATACCGATTCATCGGCGAAACATGTCAAAGTAGAATTTTTCCAAATTGTTTTATCTATCTATCTATCTATCTATCTATATATATATATATATATATATATATATATATATGTGTGTGTGTGTGTGTGTGTGTGTGTGTGTGTGTGTGTGTGTGTGCAGATATGTAGAAAAATAGGAAAGAACACGTTAGATAAATAATCCGGAGTTCTTTAGTATTTTTTATTTTTATTTTTATTTATAAAAAACAGTGCTCCATACAGAAGTAGAACTTTAATTATAATTATTTTTAAAAAATATGATTCCTTCGCTACATAAGAGTTTTCATGTTTCAAAACCGAGAGTCGAAAACCTCAATATAATTATTAAAATTAAATTGAGTTAAAGTATCAAGCCCTGTTTCATCCTCAAGCGAAAATTTAGGATTTTTTTTGCTTGAGGATGAAACAGAGCTTGATACTTTAACTCAATTTAATTTTAATAATTATATTAATGTTTTCGGCTCTCGTTTTTGAAACATGAAAACTCTTATGTAGCGAAGGAATCATATTTTTTTAAATAATTAGAGAGAGAGAGAGAGAGAGAGAGAGAGAGAGATTTGCTGAATACATGTGAAATAGATGTTGTCAAAGCATAGCCTGCTGTAGTATATGAAACTATTTTAATTTTACAGCTTCTTCAGTTCTCATTGTTTGAACATTGTTCGCTTCGTGTCTCGTTCGTTCGTTACTTGTTCACGTTCTGTATTTTTCCTACGAAATTTGGAATGGAAACCTTAAATTAAAAAAATGACGTCATCCTTTATTAGGTAAATACCGAAAATTTTATTAAAATTTAATAATTATTTAAACTTTTCGAGATTTTTAAATTCAAGATGTTCTTCACATTAAACTTTTATAATGTATTGTAACTATTTACTATTTCTTGTTTACACGTAAACAACTTTACAAAATATCATGTTAACTAAACTGTTTCTAGTTTCTTAGTACACTGTTATTTTAGAGCAAATTGGTATCCGATCTTTCTTTTTGCTAATGACACGAAGATCTTTGCTACATAATATATAGAGAGAAAATTGAACGTAAAAACGAAGGCGTCATTCTCTAAGAATAAAATAACAAAATGAAGTTAGAATTTAATTTTCTTTTTTCTTTGTTAGGAATCGGTGTGCTAACATCAATTTCATTTGTCTTTGAAGGCTTTTATTAATCATTCATTATAAGCAGTGCTGTCACATAAATTTCATAAAAGAAAAAAAAAGACAATGGTATGTTATGTGCAAAAGTTGAACGAAAAACGCCTGGATTACGGTCTGAGCGTTCAGACATCTGAACAGGTTTTTAGGTCGTTAAATTCAGCAGCACACTGAAAACGAGAATCTCGCACTGCTGCTATTTAAAGCTTGCGGGTCAGTGACACATTTAAGCGACACCAATTCCTCGCATATATATATAGTGTCCATTATCATCAATCACTCAAATAAATTGACAACCCGTATTTTTTCCGCTTACTTCGTACTAGTGGATATATATATATATATATATATATATATATATATATATATATATGTGTGTGTGTGTGTGTGATACGGGTGTGTATGTGTAAAGGGATGTTTATTGTAATGGAGTAATGAAATACAGAAAAATCAGGAATTTTTTAAGTAATTTTTTAAGTAAATTTTAGCTCTTTTAGTTTTATGAAAGCCACCATTCTTTTATTTATGGTATATGAAATTTTAAAAAATGGGGATATATGATTCTTGTAAACTCTGTCGATTTGTTTGTATGTCTGTCTGTCTGTTTCTTTGTCTCTGTCTGTCTGTCTGTCTGTCTCTCTCTCTCTCTTTATATACATATATATATATATATATATATATATATATATATTCATAAGGGTATCTTTGAATTTCAATTATATATAATTTATCCGAATGTAATGAGAATGAAAATAAAATAAATTCTAACGTTCACAGCATTTATTCAAAAGACGCTCAATACCAAGTGTAGAACAATAATTATTTATTATAACTTTTTACATACAGTTTACACACTTCCCTGGTATATATATATATATATATATATATATATATATATATATATATATATATATATATATATATATTTGAATCGACAAAAACAGGAAGGTGTAGTTTGAAGTTATGAAAAACTGTGAGCATCCACTTCTTGAAAGATACCAAGTACTTTAAATATAAATTATGCACACAAGATCGCATGTGTGTGCGTGTGTGTGTGTAAGCGTTACACAACTGCAAGAAAAAATTGCTTCAAATGTGTATGTGTGTGTGTGTGTGTGTGTTTACGAACAGATGTTGGAAAGTTCTCGGTCTGATCCTGAATCCATTCCCTCTGAAATATTCCAGAATTTCACTACATTGCTATATACTTTCCATAACAAAATAATTAACAGTGCATTTTACTAACTTTATTTTCTCAGTAACGCGTTCCCAACATCCAAATTGAATGAAAAGTGTTGAAATTTTAGTAAAAAAACATTGTAAGATTAGTTCTTGTTATTTTCCCAACCGCCAAAAATATTTAAAGTGGAAAAATAACTGAGGCGAAGAGAAGAAACAGTGTAGAGCAGCGGTAAAGTCAGTGGACTGAGAAAATATATCCAACTGTTGCTTGTAGGTAACTTTCAAATGGAATACGTGTTAAAATACAACAATGGTGTTTCCATTCATCATCAAAAGCTGCCCCAAATCTGTCACGATTATGCCGGACTTTATTATGCAAATCATTATTTTCATTTTAAAATTGGTACGATATCGAATAAATATACAATATCAATTTATTTAGTATTACAATTTATAGGCTCCTTAAAATTTGATTGATAAAAGCAGCAAAATATTGTAGTTTCTTAGACAACACATTTTCCGATCAAGACCAAGAAGTTTCAATCTAAAGAGTATAAATCATTATAAAGACAATATTCCTTAATATTCCACAATGCTAAATGCTCAAAAAAGATTTCACAGACACCAAATTAATGACTCTCTAGATATTAATTCTACAGAAAACCTGTGATTGATTGATCTCATTTTTACGGTTTATCAACCATTTGCGGGTTATTTAAAGCCAGAAAATAGTTTTAAATTGTAAGAATTTTTTGGGGAATAATAATGATTTACTGATACAAGCCTACTGTTTAACCCATAGCTGGGGGAGAAAAGGTACATTCATACCTTCCCCAAGGGCATTTGTGCCTAAGTGAATATAACGAATCCGATCGGAACTGAAACTCGACCCTTCGATTTCCAATTCTGAGCCGTTATCTATTACACCAAGCTTACAGCACCTGGTATTCCCAAATAGTCACCCATCTAAGAAGTTATTATGATCAACGTTGCTTATGTTTCGTGATCGTACGAGAACCGGTTAGAAAACCCGTTGTATTAGGTTGGTGCAAAAATAATGACGTAATAATGTCGTTTTTTG
>CAHIKZ030004380.1:927500-957500 GCA_903632075.3 Acanthosepion pharaonis | reverse complement strand
GCTGATCTTAACATTATTTTTGTTAAAAAATCTTTTTTAGTTTTGGTGAATGGTTAAAGTGTTTATGAATTAAATTTATGAGAATTATTCCGATATTAGTTTGAACATTATGGTTAAAACGTGGATTAAACCATATAAGGTTGCGTTTACGGTGTTTCTGCTTATTTTCTAAATACCCTAAATTTACTTTATGATTGCTTAGTTCTGAAGCCTTTATATATATTTAATTTTAGACATCAAATATTTCCTTATTGCTGGAGTTGATGGATAATCTAACTTGGACTGATTTATGCAAATTATCTAGAATTTTATGATGGTGATTTGATTCCTTACTAATATATTTATGGTTATATAGATTTTTTGTATATTGTTTATAATAATGATTATTCAGGTCTAAGGTTACATCGAGAAAGCAGATCACTTTAGTATTGGTGTTGGTGGGGTTATTCAGTTCGTGATGTTTAAAAAATTTCATCAGTTCCTTTCTCAATCGGTCTATATTTTGTGGGCCTGTTTTACGGATGAGAATGAGACCGTCATCTCTATAGAGTCTAGTTTTCTTGATGTCGAAAATAAATATATATATTAATAAATATACATATTATTCCTCACCGGTAGCACGACTCGGAGTTTCATGCATAACATTTGATATATATTCAGGTGCTGAAATAATTTGTTTAATTACGCCAACGTCCACCTTGTGCAGTCGTACACTTGTCAAGCGGTGTGAAAGGACAAGACGATGTATCAGTTTCTTTACCCTTTCCAACTTTCTGAAGATTATACGACTGCGCAGAGAAAAACCGGGTAAGCACATGAAAATTGAAGCCGCGTAAGCAGCGATATCTATTATTTTCCATTGTATACTGTATATTTGACTGTATATATTTTTTTTAGATTTTACACTGAACCCTGTATTTTTGTATCGTCTTTGTTATTTATTGCTATATAAAGCGATATATATATATATATATATATATATATATATATATATATATATATATATACATGATGTGTTCTTAAAAATTCTCAGTTTGACCAAGAAGAATGAGTTAGAGTCGCGAAACATGCATGTTATTCCACAAATTCAATCCGTAGTTCAGCAAACTTAGTATATAGTTTTTCAACACTGAACCTGATATTTGTTCATTGAAATACTGATTTGGGTAAGTGGTCCTAGACGAGAACTTTTCAGCATTTCCTACCATGCATATATATATATATATATATATATATATATATATATACTTTTGTCCTTTATTTATATTGTCTTTTACAGATATATTTTCTTATATCTGGATTTTTACACACACACACACACACACACACACACACACATATATATATATATATATATATATATATATATATATATATATATATATATATATATATATATATGTATTGTTATGGTAATTTACCCAGGAACGCATGGACTCTCCCAGCTATAAATCGGACCAGGTACTGCCTTTTGAGAGGGAAGTTTCCAGCAGTCAGCTCTGACAATCGGACCGAACACTCTTGCTGTAACACTCTCGTTTCTATTACTGTTTCTGTTAATATATTTGTTTACCTCAATTCCTCTCTTGTATCTTTTTTTTCTGGCCCTAACAAGGCCACAACATATATATATATATATATATATATATATATATATATATATATATATATATATAAGAGAGAGAGAGAGAGAGAGAGATAGTAATAGTAATAGACAAATTGAAATAGGACAAATTGAAATAGGACAAATATTGATAAACAAACGTTGACATAGTAAGATGAGGGTTTATGCAGTTGTACACACGTACACGTCTATATGTATCTTACAGATTTTACAAGTAATAGACTGCTTATTGTATACAAGCATAAACACGCTAATCAGACTTCACTGCAAACTCGCCGAATTTTAAAGTTGACTAATTGTTTTTTTCTTTTGTCACTCAAGAATTGCGTGTGTTCCTAACGTACGTATGTTTTAACAATACTTGCGTTTAGGAAATGTCGTACTTTGTCTTGAAGTGAGATGAAAAAAATTCTTTCTTTTTACTTACAGTTGGTAAATTTCTCTATTGGTCATCGATTTAGTTTTGAGCAGGCAGAACGTTGCTTAAGTGATCAAGAAGCTGTAATGGGGCTTTCAGAGTTCGAAGTCAATAAACCCAAATAACTTTAGTGGAAGGTCTTGTTTTTCTTTTTCTCTTTCTGATTAGACTACTTTATCGTCTTGCCGCTTCGAGTGGTCAGTCCGTCCAATTCCATTTGATATTATCTTTTCTTTTGTTTGCCGCTTGCATTGTCTTATTTTCTTAGAACTCGCTTTCGCTTATTATCTGTATGTTCGCTCACTTTTCTTATTCTTCATTTTTCAGGATCTTTTATCAAGCTAAATTCTGCAAAAATCTTTTGATTAGAAAAGAAAACGGTTCATTTCAATTTTCTTTTTTTAGCTGAGGTCATATTTCGAAAGTGGTTGTTTTTTTTCAAAAGGAGAGAAAAGTCCGAAAAAAAAAAGCAACAACAACAACAACCATAATAAGAAAATGACAAAATGTTAATTATTTATATTTAATAATTGAAAGACGTCAAATATTCATGAAGAATAGAGCATGGAATATCCTTAGCAATGGGTTACGGGATAAACGTATCCCCCACCACATCTGTTTATCTGTGTCTGGCCAAACGCACATGGGCGTATTAGTCTGTATGTCTCCAAAATAACGTTTCTAAAAATTATATCGTTCTTTATATAAATAACTAAAAGGGTGTCTCGCCGTGAAGTACTGGTAAACGAGCAGGTCTACTCAATTATTACTACCGTATGTTGAGTTTGATCCTCACTAGGCGCTTTATGATTGGGTCTTCTACTAGCCCGAGCCAAGTAAATTCAGAAATAAAAAGCCTGATAAAACGAATAGAAAAGACTAATCATAAATTCTAAGACAGAATGTATGGTCATTAGCAATACGGAAAGCCCAAGATGCGAGGCAATAATCGGAAACGTCAGGTTCAAACAAGTACAGAAATTTAACTATTTGGGAGTGCTTTAAAAGATGACGGAAAATGTAGTAGAGAAATATGAAGACACATAAGTATAGCGAAATGGGCCTTCCTGAAACTTAACAATGTATTAAGAAACAGGAAAATTAGTTAAAAACAACGAAAGAGTGTTAAGCTGCTATGTAATATCAATACTCCTACATGGAAAAAAATATTTGAAATTTTCCTCATAGATGAAGAGGAGACTTCAAACAACAGAGAAGTGGTTCTACAGCAGGATGCTGAGAATACCATAGACGGAGAATGTCATCAACAAGGAAGTTTTATGGATAATTGGAACAAAAAAAATTCTTGTACTTAGAATCAAAAAGAGATAGTTAAAAATCCTGGGACGCATAATGAGAAAAAAGGCTTGGAGAATTTGGCGCTCGAAGGAAATAATGAAGGCAAGAAAACAAGGAAACATTGAGTAACCTACTTTACAAAGTTGTGTAAATTGATAGCAGACAGACAGGGACTGTGAGTGATAGAAACGGAACAAATATTGCTTAGAGCTACAAAGAAATCGAAATTGTGGAGAGACACGATCACTCACATCTTGAAAGGAAACAGTTTTAAATCTAGCCTATATTGGTGTATAATTGTTGGCTCGTAAAACGCATCGAAGGCTGAGAAAAAGCAGTAATCAGTGTTGGACAGGTTCATTGAATAAGCAGGATGGAGTCGGACCCTAATGCCTAACTACATTAGTTTTTCTCAGCTGTTTTTTTCCTCTGTTTTTCTTTTCTTTTTTTCTTTTTTTAATCTGAGACTTTGCATTATCGTGCAGTCGAATATTTTCACTTTTCTTTTGCTCACTGCTGACAAAATATTTGCACTTTTTGTAGCATCAGACCTGACTTGGTTACGAAAGGCGATAACAGATTATTTCATTACACAATCACAAGATGGTCAGTTGAAAAAAAATTAGTTTTGTAAAGATTGAGAAAGATGAAGTTTGTCGACCCAAAGAAAATAATAAATTCGATTATCATACATAAACTACTTTTCATCCACAGTTTAGATTTGGGCCGCAGCAACTTCACAGTTGGGAGCGTGTGGGCACGATTAAGGAGAGCGCATCTGTTGAGACCCGTCTACCCAGGTTTTTGTCGCTATCTGTGTATTTGGATTACAAACATTTAACAACAACAACAGCAGCAGCAGCAACAACAACACATCTTTTAAATGAAACATATAAAAGGTTATTTTCTGAAGTAAAGTAAAAGCAGAACGCCAGTTGAAATAACATTTTTATATTCTTTTCAGAAATATACAATAACAATAAAATGTTCAATTTTCTTTGCAGTGAAGTTTGTTTTATAAAGCAATTAAGTGTTCTTAGAGTGGTGTGAAATGTGTGGATAGACTTTATGATAGTCAGTCTAATGTGTTTGTGAGTTTGTGGACAAGGTCTTAGTGGCTGCTGGCTGTTGTCTCTTTATTGTGTGTATGTATGTATGTGTGTGTGTGTGTGTGTGTGTGTGTGTCTGTATCTATGCATGTAAAGCTAAAACTAGCCTCCAATAGGCTTCTATTTTTATATCTGTAAGAGGGATCCAAAATCTAATTCCAGATAGAGGTGTGAACTTTTTGAATACAAGATTTTCATTAGTAAGAAAATAATTTCACACTGCATTGCGAAAAATATTTTTCTTGAATTTGTGGGAGCGGTGAAGGGAGTTATTGTTATTTTCTAAATGGTCCATGAATAATACGTGGCAGGTCTACAACTACACCAGCAAGTACTTTGGAAGTACTTTTTGTTTATCAAACAGACATTCTGATGGGATTTATTGGTTGAAAATATATAGAGGATTTAATTCCTATAATAATTCTTAAAAAGATACAAATAAAAACAACTAATGTATTTTGAATTTCTTTGATGATTATTTTATTTGTTATCATTTAGATTAAAAGAGTTGTGCCAGGATGTGTGTATGTGTGTGAAAGAGAGAGAAAATAAGTAATTAATTGTTAGTGCTCGGTATGAAGTGTCTGAACAGACTTATTTTATGGTTGTCAGCCTAATGTGTTTGTGAGTTCGTAAACAAAGGCTTAGTATGCTGATTAATGTGTGGGTGTATATGTGTACGCACGTCTAGAACAAACTGGCCTATTTTATATCTGTAAGGGGATTCAAAATCTAATTTTACAGAGAGGTATGAATACAAGAATTCCATTGGTTAGAAAATAATTTCACACTGGCCCGTGAAAATATTTTTCTCAAGTTTGCGAGAGTGATGAAAGGAGTTATCATTGTTGTTTTCTAAATGATTCAAATATAATAATAACACGTGGTAGTTCTACAACTACACCCTCAAGTATTTGGGTGGTATTTGCCCTTGTAATCAAACAAAACTTCTGATAAGATACATTTGGCTGAATATATATATATATATATATATATATATATATATATATATATATAGGATTTAATTCTTATAAGTCTCTGCAGCTGATGACGATTCGGAAAACGATTTTTTTCACACTGTTTCAAAAAAATGAAAGTAGCCATGGGATAAATCTATTCCGTCACAAGGAGACTTTTTGTGGTAAGCCATTTTACATTAAAGGTTGAAAAAATTCCGGGCATACGTCAAATATAGCTATATATATATATATATATATATATATATATATATATATATATATATATAGATAGATATAGATATATATATATATATAGAGAGAGAGAGAGAGAAATTGCGTGTAAAATGCAATTTCCAAAACTATAGCAAATAGCCTGTCATTTCTGAAAAATAGTCATACTAAATTTACATTAAAAATAATACCTGTGTTCTTATTTTAGTCGTTTTGTTTTCTTACAGTTTTACTGTAGCATTGTGGATTGTGAAGGTTGTCATGAACAAGTTTAAAATCTAATATTTCTGTTTTTAGGACTACGATTTACTTTTTGAATTTAATGAAATTTAAAAAATGTATTTTAATTATATATAAAATATATGTAGGCTATACTATATGGGATTATGTTATAAGTTAAAAAATAACCTTTCATATCCTTTTGTTACATCTTGTATTATAATGTTTTGTGTTAGCTGTCGATCTTAAGCGTTTTGTAAAACGAAATTCCGTTTTGGAAGAAGTTCCGGTTTAAAAGAATTGCCGTGTTAAAAGAAGTAATTTATAAAACTAGGTAATTATCTAGCCTTCCACATATCCATGACTTTATTAGGAGGGATCAATTTCAATAAAGAGCAATACAAATGCAGAAGGAAGTGTACCTATGTTTCATAGATTAAGCAAAGGCATCCGACAATGTACGCCACAGTGACCTGTCTCAGTAACCTTGACATATTCGGGAAGGATATTAGAATAATCAAGAACCAATAATGGCAGCAAACTGTCTGCATGGCTATTGAAAATCAGTTCAGCATATACAAAAACCAGAAATGAGGCATATGATAAAGATGTGTCTTCTCAACGGATTTATTCAATCTATACGGCCAGGCAGTTCTGAAAGAATTAGAAGTCCTATCAAGATTCATTATTGAAGGCCACAATCTTAATAACTTAGATATGCAGATGACACAGTACTTATAGCAGACACGGAAAGGTAACTATAAAAATCCTACTGAATGTAGCAAAAAAAAAGCGAAAAGAAAATACTAAACATAAACTACAAGAAGCCAGAATGCATAGTTGTCAGCAAAAGGATGAGCCCAAAATGCAAATTACAAATCAGGGATACTAAAATGAAACAAGTACAAAAAATTAAATAATCTGGAAATCTGAAGAGGCATTTGGATAGCCAAAGATGCATTCCAAAAGCTAAGCAGAGTATTAAGAAACAGAAAAAACTTCGTTAGAAGCGATATCTGTTCTCTTACATGACAGTAAATGCTGGATAATCTCCTCAAAGACGAGGAAGAGACTTGAGGCAACAGAAATATGGTTCCACAGAAAGATGCTGAGGATACTATGGATTGAATATGTGAGCAACAACGAGGTTTTAGAGAAAATGAAAACAAAAAGAAAACTTATACTTAACATCAGGAAGAGGCAGTTAAAATCTCTGGGGCACGTAATGAGGAAGGAGGGCTTGGAAAATCTGATACCCGCAGGACAGATTGAAAGACAGAAGAAAGCAGTGCATAACATACTTGATGAGCTTGAGCAAATGGATGGTAGGACAGGGTTTGGGGTGAAATAATGAAAAGACAAAACTTATTAAGAGCTACAAGGGACAGGAAGATGTGGAGAGTCATGACCCCCTAGCTTTCATCATTTTACACGGTGTTGCGAGCATCCCCCTTTAATATTGGTAAGTGTAACAGTTTCCGGAAAAATAGTTTTCAACAATCGAGTCAGTCTCTAGTTTTCAAAAGAAAACGCTGGAAAACATTGTGCTAGCTAGCCAATAATACTCAGGTTTGTGCGCGAATATATTTCACACAACTAATAATTACTTCTTCAATATAGTTTCAATCGTACGCCTTCGTTTCTGATTTATAAGAGTCATTTTTATTTTAAATTTAATTTTTTGTTGATTTATGTTTTCGTTTTTTATCTACATAAATATATAAGCCATAATAAAGCGTGCAGTGTGTATGCTTGTTTGTGTCCCATTGTCTCAGCTGTCTATTTCGTTTGTCTATTCCATATTGGCAAATGCACAATATTAATCAAACGCATATGAGCACGTCTTGCCGTGTTTGTCGTTAGGTGAATAACAGTGTGTATTGTACGATAAACAATGAGAATTATTTTATAAGTAAAGAGAAATAAGTGAAAAGTCTTAGACACACACGAGGTAAAAAACAGCAGAAAGTAATTAGGTTTCAGGAAACGTCTGCGTCTTATTTGGTGAAGCAATTAGTCATGCGCCGTTTGGATTGCCAATGTCTTTTGTTGTTCGTCTGTTTCAAACGAATGTCTTTCTTCGGTGACAGAAGGAAGACATTATCGATCCAAACTCTTTATTGACGCAGAAGAAGAAGAAGAAGAAGAAGAAGAAGAAGAAGAAGAAGAAGAAGAAGAAGAAACGTACGACTGAGTGGACCGAAAATAACGGCGATTCAAAAGCTACCCGGATTTCTCGCTATTGCAGTTGTGAAAAACCTCTACCTTCGTAGATATGCATACACAGAGGTATGCTCACACACGTGTATGCACATTCTAATATGCGTACACATAGACTGATATCAAGTAATCAATCAAGAAATGAATCGATCAATACTTACGAGTATATATATATACACACACACACACACACACACATATATATATATATATATATATATATATATATATATAAGTGATCTCACAATCCTCACACTTGTTCCATATGTGGCCTCCTCTGTAAATCACTAGTGGGTCTTAAATGCCACTTAAGATTATCGCACAAACTTTCATAACTGAATCAATAAGCTGTCAGATCCTCATACGTCGAAACCGACAGGAGAGTCCATTATATATATATATATGTGTGTGTGTATATATATATATATATATATATATATATATATATATGTATGCATAAAAGAAATTAATAAATTTTTATTCTTATTCCTTTATACGTTATATTTCGTTGATCCCCGAGTAGGTGTGTCTGTTTTTTAAACAGTATATTTTCGTCTACCGGCTTGATTTTTTGAGAGTGTTTAATAAGTTAAAATCCATTTCAAAATTAATGTTGTTACGTTTCGACTAGCAGATTCGAAAAAGTGCCAACGAGAGGCATGCATTGGGACTTGGCTTATCATGACGGTTTCCGTGGCTTAATTGATAAGATCCCCCTTCGATTACAGGAGTGGTTTCCCTCATTTAAAAAGCGAATACAAGTTCGGCTTCTGTCGGAAGGCACATTTTTCTTTAGTAGGACTTTTCGATGTAGGCCGGTTGACATTAATTTCATTGTATAAGAAAATAAAAAAAAAACAGCGATATCAAACACTGCTATCCACTAAAAATAACATTTATAGTATTAAGAAACATCTATTTAAATATATAACTTTATTACTTCAGACGTTATTTTTAGTCGAAGCCCATATTTGAGTAAACGCTCCGTTTTATATTAAACAATATATTTATTTTCGCTTACCAGTCTGAATATTCGAGAAATCTTATTAAAGATAAAATATTTCGGATTAGTATATGAAAGATCCATTACTTCTTTAGAAATTGCTTTGTTTATGTTTGGATATGAAACTCAGGATAAAACTGTCGGGAATCTGTGACGAGAAGGATATGCACTATTCGGCCTTGTGTGATCTGCGACGCACTTCATGGCCGAGTCGGTCTAAAGTTCGTCATCTCCCGCAAAGGTGGGCGCAGGTTCGCATCCTGCTGGAAGGAGCACATTTTTCTTTAATGAGATTTCTAAGATATTCAACCTGGTAGACAAAAATAAATATACTGTTTAAAATAAAACGGAGCAACTGCTCAAATATGGGTATCCACTAAAAATAACATTTAAAGTGATACAAATCTGTCCATGTCAGATTAATAAATATATAATTCATTACTTTTTTATATATAATATACAGTGTAACCCGGATATAAGAGACCCGGATATAAGAGAACCCCGGATATAAGAGAGATTTCCTCTGGTCCCAAAGTGTTCCCATACTTACCTAAACAAAATAGACCAAACCCGGATATAAGAGAAACCCGGATATAAGAGACTTCTTCTCCGGTCCCGACAACTCTCTTATATCCGGGTTACACTGTATTTATTCAGATAGATAGATATACCGGCTGTAACAGCAAAATTGCCCAAATCGTGTAAGAGCCTGTGATAATTGCCCATCCCATAAAATGTTTAATATCTAAAAAACACTAAACTAATTGAGTTTCTGTTTTCCAGGTTTTCAGATAAGACATTTAGCCATTTTGACACCATTTGTTGTAAGAATCACAGAAAAACCCTTTGAGTTATTCAGCTAAAAAGAGAACAGGTTAAAATCGTTTTGTGTCAGTCCCACTATGTCTTCCCAAATGAGCAATGGTGAGACGAAAAAGATCATTCAGATCTTCAGTAATGATGCCAACATTCACGCTCTTGCTTCCATTTTTAAAGTCTATTTAAGAACCATCAAGAGTGATTAAGTTTAAGAAAAAGAGGACAGTAGAAAAGGCAACTGGATCAGGAGATCACAACAGCAAGAGGAATCATCACTTCAACTTAGCGCTAAATACATTCTTATTGTTCAAAGTAGAGTCAAATAGTTTTATAAAAAATAGAATTCCAGTAAGATACCTTTAATCATTTCTATGATGCAACAGTTCAAAGCTTAATCTAACAATTGGACAATTTTGCTGTTACACAATTTGGACAATTTTGCTGTTACACTCGGTATAAATATGAATAAAAAGAAAACTGTTTTTTTTTTACCAATGCTTTTCGTTCTCTAATGGACTTTATTTAGGTAAATATAAGGATTTCATTTCGCATCATGTATTTAAAAACAGAAGTAAAAGCATCATCAGGTTGCTCATAAATATTCTTCAGGCTAACTATCAAAATTAAGGTGAACTATGGAGGATGCTAAGTGATGTAATTCACTGCATAATAAATGAAAGTGAGTTTTTTTCTAATTTGTTTATATGTATATATATATATTTTTAAACATTACGCCCCGAGCAAGGCGGGAAGCCTCTGGGATGCAGGGGGTTGCAGAAGATTTGGAGCGAGAGCAGATAGGAGTGATAGAAGAAAGGATGAGGAGAAGGATAGTGGATAGATCAAGGTAACTGGAGATGTCGATTGATATTACATTTGAATAGTTGGAGATTATAGCTCTCAGCGAAACAGGAATAGGGAAGGGTGTTCCACAGGCGAGAGGTGCGAGATATGAAGCTATTGGAGTAGAAGAGACGGCTACATTTAAAAGTTTCTACAGTGAAAGGGTGGGAGCGGGATGCCAGCCTCGTAGGGCGCTTGAATTCATGGAGTCTGGGAACCAGTGAAAGCAGCTCATCGGAGCAATTACCATGAAAGTATTTGTAAAAAAAACAGAGAGAGAGGCGACGGCGCGTCTGGGAGAGAGTGACTGTAGACGAGATGCCAGATCAGGTCCAATTATATTACATATCCGTCTCTGAATCTTGTCAAGAACTCCGAGCTAAACAGAAGGTGCCCCAGACCATATATGGCAGCAATACTCCATGCAAGGGCGAATGGTTGATTTGCATATTTGAAGTATCGATTCTGGGGGGAAAAATTTCCTGGCGCGGCACAGAGAGCCAACTTTCCTCGCGGTGGAAGAAGCAATTGACTCAATGTATTTGTTCCATCTCAGGTCAGCAGTCAACGTGAGACCGAGCAGACGCAGAGAGTCGCTCTCAAGAAAGTGACTATCAGACATTCTAATAGGGATCATGGAAGGATCTCTATGGTGATTAATAGAGAGTAGTTTAGTTTTTGAGGAGTTAAAGTTGACCAGCCAATTCTTGCCCCAATTAACAACCGATTGGAGGTCCATATACGTGTGTGTGTGTGTGTGTGTGTGTGTGTGTGAAGGCATTGCAGTAAGGGTGTAGCCTAATTATTATTTGCAATAGTCAGCTGGCAGGACAGACATTTGAAAGATATAGAGCTGTTTAGGTTTGGTCATTATAGGATAAACGAATTTATCAAGGATTCAAATAAATTGTAAAGTTGCATATTAATGAAATTGTATTTATTGTATAGGTTTAAGTGATGCCTCTTTAGTCCAAAAGAGAGAAAATTTATGGAAAAACTACACTAGGTTCCATATTAATTGGATCATTATATAAGATTTAAACAGTAGCTATTGTGTATGTTATAGAAAAGAAAACTTGCGGTCTCAATCAAATGTTTGGATGCAAAAATGAAATAAATGTAAAAAGATGACATGGTCTAAATTTCATTTAATTTCATCTGTGCACCCCTGGAACCCTGCTTTTTTAAATAAGTTATATATATATATATATATATATATATATATATATATAGAGAGAGAGAGAGAGAGAGAGAAAGATAGATATATATAGATATATATATAGTCTATGTCATCAGGTGTCATACATAGAATCTCTTTCAAATTTCATAAGAACCTATTCAATGTTTATGCCACCCCCTCGGACTCTATATAAGTACTTTGGGAGTGGGCTTCACAATATATCAAGATGACTAAAACATATAGCTCTATGGTAAAAATCCCGTGATATTAGAGGTTCAAATACTCAAATTATGGGCTTCCAAAATTTACAGTATAGAAGGATTCAGCCCCCATTAGGGTGTCTTGATATTATTGAAATTGCAAGATATTTTGGGAATAGGCACCATTTCAGGCCATTTACCTTAGTTTAAATTTCATTTAAATCGAAGGGAAAAATTGAGGTGGGACATGTCGGAAATCTATGTTCCAAATTTCATAAAGTTCTGTCCAGTAGTTACATTTATTTTCGGTTTTATGCCCCCTTTGCTTCCCTCAAAAATAAATCAAAAGTAGCTCATTAGACTCCCTTTTATGTCTACTATCTATGTTCCAAATTTAATGAAGATCGGTGAAGTAGTTTTTCTTCCTATAGTTGTACAGACAGAGACATAAAGACACAAAAACGTTCATCTTTATTATTATACATATGTGTGTGGTTTAAAATTTTTATATTTATAGAGAAAAAGTGCTCAATATCGGAGATAGAGCGTTTATAGATATAGACACAGTGGACATAGAAATCAACACCGCATGGTGACTGGCAGCTGCATACTTCAACGCGGTTATCAAACTAATACTTTCAAGGTATTGCTACTGTAGTTTCCGTAACAAGTAATTTCTATGGAACTACTTCTACACAAGAGAGCTTAGAAAACAATCACAGGAAAATACACTAACAGTGAACGTCTTGAAAATGTTTAATGAATTGGCGGAAAGCACTCTGGGCAATAATCAGTACGAATAGTTTCTAAACTCACTTCGCATTTAAAAAAGGTAAGAACACTAGAAAATCTGAAAAAAAAGTCATAAAATTCTCCTTTTATATAGTCATCCACAAACAAACTATTTCGCAGCTCATCAGTGTGGCGAGACATGCGATTGCTTCAAGCCGGGATTGAAACCCGAGCGATTTGACATCAGTCAAAGATTCTCACCCCTAGGCCATCAGCGCACAATAGGAAGAAAGGAAATTTTGAATACATTATATACAAGATATATGCATTACGGGCTACCAGAGGGATCGGTTCATAGCGAAGAGCTTAGCATTAATCAGCAGCCACAGCCAACAATTTCCCTTTCTTCCAAAATTGCTCAAGCCACGAAAGGGAGCGTATATAGACTTTTTCGCTGTAGCACACCTCATCAGTGTGGCTAGACACGCAATTGCTTCAAGCCGAAATCGAAACTCGACCGATTTGACATCAGTCGGAGACTCTCACCTATATATATATATATATATATATATATATATATATATATATATATATATATATATATATATATAAAATTTTCTCCGATTTAACCAGTGAGAAGAATATTTATTCATAAATATATATATGTGTGTGTGTGTGTGTGTGTGTGTGTGTGTGTGTGTGTGTGTGTGTGTGTATTTAGGCAGCAAATTTTCTTTTAGGCATGTCTGATTGAATAAATTACAAACATTAAATCTGCTAATTTTTAATAAAATCCGTTCATACTCACGAATAACCTTCCGTGTATTGATGTTAAAGGATGAAAGAAATGTGCTATAACTGTTTAAATTTCTTTTATTTTAATTTCCCAATTATTTTCGATCTTTTTCCAAGATCATCTTCATGTACCACTTGCATCCCTAAAATGGAAAAAATAGTGAACGTTGCAAAAGCTGTCTTTAGTCACAAGTCGGGCACATCATATTGCTAAAGACTTTCTCTACTCAAGTCTAAGATGCATCTCTTTTCGGTGTTGAACGAACTTCTGTACCTCTGTAAAAACAGGCCTGATCATTAATGGCGGCGGGATCGGTCATGTGCATGCTAATTGTGGAAGAGATAAGGGAGTTACCGCAAATGCTTAAAGCACAGAAGTGGAAGGCAAGCAGTTGTCGATTGTGATGCACCTAAATGCAAACTTTTAAAAGAACGAAGATTAGCGTAAGATGACATATGTACGCCTTCAAAACAAAGGAGCTCAATTGAAGTTTCCTATGAATAAAAAACGAAAATACTTTTGCTATAACCCCAATGTAACAAACGCATACACAAGTGCACTCTACGATATTATATAAACAAGCACCGAAACTTACACTCATTTATGTATGTTTGTATATGTGTGATGCATGCTTACGAACTTACGTACTGATAAAACTGACAAAAGATTCGCGCGCGTACATATGCACACATATACGTACGTTCATACGCATGCGCGTCAGCGTGAATGAAAGAACAAGCCACAGAGAACGTGAGAGAATTCTGGCTTACATTATTCGTGCATAAAGAAATATAAACACCCACACGAAATTACAACGATTAAAGCAATGAAAAACACTGATAATTAGAACTAATCAGTTACTTCAAAAATTAGAGGGAAAACATTCGTGCTGTTTTCTTATTGGTAATGGGTTGAATTACAGGCCATGAATAATTACAGGCTACAAATAATGATTAAATGTACAGCAGAGAAGTGGGAAAAAAAGAAATTATGTTGAAAATTGGCAAAAAAAAAAAGAAAAAAAAGAAAAAAGAAGTACCAAAATGAATGTAATAAAAATAGCACAAATTGCAGAATAAATATATTTACCCAAAGAATGTGAGTTCAATACCTGGTTAAGGCGGTGGAGAACTTGAAGAGAGGAATTAACAGGAGATAACTGATAACTGACATCCATTAGACATGACACGTGGAACTAGAATAGTCTACCCCAGCGAGCGAAATAAAGGGTTCAGTTCAACATTCCAACCACCTGAAGAAGGCCGGAGCGTACAGCGTTGTGATAAATATGGCAACAAAGATGAGGATGATAGTCCGAGCAATGTAAATAGTGTACATAATACCTCATCTCAGAAATATGGACAGGTATATTTATTAATATGTACTTTATAGCTCTGTATTACCACATTTTTTGTTAACACCAAAAATTAAATAAAATATTTATTTGCAAATTTATATATGCAAGTGATCAAACGCATGCATGGTTGCTTGTATCTATATATGTCTATATTTATTTATTCAATTCATAGTTTAATCGTATGTGTGTATATATATATATATATATATATATATATATATATATATATATATATATATATATATATTAATTAAAGAATAGCAATCAAACATTTATGATTTTTAAGTGTTTGATATTCTTTAATTAATAAAAATTTTGCTCTGTCTTTTGACGTAGAGCTCTCTTTGGATCTATATCCTCTTGGAAATACCATATTGTACTATTACTATATATATATATATATATATATATCCGTTTTGTTCGTCAATGCTAGCCGCAGATCATGTATATATATATATATATATATATATATATATATATATATATATATATATATACTTGATTTGCGGCTCGCACGGAAGAGCGAAACGGATAGTCACCATGTAATGTTGATTCCTATCTCTACACCATCTACCTCTATATTGCCGATTCTAATAAGTTTTCTTATAGGATTGCTTTCTATTTGGCTCCATTCGTCTTCTCGAAAAATCTGACCAGCTTCTCTGTCCTTGTGGAAGAAAAGCATCTCCATAGCTTGATGCTGTCATCACCTTGTGTACATTAGATTTCCGCCTCATGTGGCTTTTCTCATTAAGGTCCAAATGTTCAATGTTCGTCTCATCTGATCAGATCCCCTTCATCCCCGTGTTTTTGTGTTTCTCATATGGCTTGTGGCAAACTGCATATGGGAATTTTTTATAGCCTTCTTTCAACAATGGCTTTCTTCCAGCCACTCTTCTATAAATACCTGATTTGTGGAGGGTACGACTAATTGTCGTGCTCTGAACAGATTCTCCCACCTGAACTGTGGATCTTTGCAGCTCCATCAGAATTACTATGGGATCTTGGTTGCTTATCTGATGAATGTTCTCTTTGCCCAGCCTGTTAGCTTAAGTGGAAGATCTTTTACTGGTATGTTTTCGGTTGTACTATACTCTTTCCATTTTCGGATGATGGATTTAATAATGATCTGCGAGATATTAAAAAAATAAGGCATTATTTTATGACCAAACCCAGTTTTATACTTCTCCATAATTTTATCCCTAACTTGTCTGTTGAACTCCTTTGGGATGTTTGTTCAATAATATTCTCTCACAAAACTCTGAAGTCTTCGCATAACAGATGCCTTTAATCGGAGAGTGAAGAATCGTGGATTGTAGCTTTTTCCCATTCTTCCCTTTAGTCAAAAGAAATTATCATAATCTGATGGACTGTATTTACTAATTATATGATTTCTGAAGGTAATTAATTGCGCTGGGTATACTTAGGGGGTTCACAGTAAAGTGAGGTCAATACATATAAAATCAACACATTTCAGATTTTTATATGTAAATATTTTTAAATCATGTAATACTTTACCTCCACTTCAAAATGATGCTCTATTTTGGATTGGTCCATTACATACCCCCACCCAAAATACATTTTAATTTGTGGCTTTAACGTGACAAAATGCGAAACATTTCAAGAGGGTGAATACTTATGCAAGGCACTGTATAAGTTACGCCAAACTTCCATTTGGAAGAAGTTGCTTGCCTAGAAAATTCAGATACATAAATTTTAACTGTATTCGAACACCTGCTTTTAGCTCTAGTCGGAAAATGCATAATTATGTCAGCCACGAAGCAAGTAACCTCCCTGCTATTTTATTTCGTGTTTCTCATTTCTAATACATTTTTTAATTAAAATACAGATAAAATATGTTCCAAAATCCATTAACCTTTTTGAAAAACCATTAACCTCTTTGAAACGCCATTAACCCATTTATAACCATTAAAAGCTGGAATCCATTTAAAAGCGTTAAATCTAATTTTGGAATTCCCTTTGCATCTTTACAAAATGAGGCTTCTGAACATGCGAGCAACGACGCAGTTTTAAGGAAAATGGAAGCAATTAGAAAAGAACAATTGAAATTTCTAGGACACATAACGAGAAAAGAGGTTTTGGAGAATTTGACACTCACATGATCTATTGAAGATTCGTGCGACAGGGGATAGCAGCGAATAACCTACCTAACGAGCCTGTGTAAATGGTTGGCAGAACAGGGAGTAGAAGGCATAGTAAAAAGATAAACCTTACTCAGAGTTACAAAATAGTTGTAGAGAGTCATGACTGCCCACGTCACTTAGAAAAAGAAGATGCCTCCTCACTCGAGCAAAAAAGCTTTTGAAATGTCGGGGACGCACTCGCTTTCGCATGTGTGCCTAGAAATTACCTAATATTATCGAAATTAACACTATCCATCAAGGTGTGTCCATATTTTTACTTCTTTAAATATAATGTTTGTGGGGAGACAGATCCGCGGGAACTATGCTTCCATGCTTATTTTTAAAGATTCCTAGACGGGAAATAATCAGCATTTTATTGACTCCAGAAGAAAGTTATTACGAGTTGAGAAATAAATAACGGCACACTGCATGATTTCATCGTCAAATTGTTTCATTTCAGCACATGGGAATTTGAACGGGTCAACAATATCTATCGATTGAAGAGTACCAGACATTTTTAGTGAGACTATTTGCAAGAGATAGGTTAACAGGCCATTTAACTGAACACCACTAAAAACTTGATATCCATGCAGAAATATCTAAGCGAGATTCAAAGAAACTAAGATTAAAGATTGAAACATTAAGATGTCGCTAATTAGGACGAATACAAGACAGAAACTATTGTTAATGTATGGCATCCACAAGCCTTTGTATGATGGATGGGGAAACGGAAATTGCCATTTTCATTGGCTTCTGTCCCAAATGTTAAAGCGTACTAGAAACATTACCAACTTTCAATGAAGTGGTGACATACTACACAGGAAACGGGTCCTAATAATAAGGCTTCGATATTTGTTGTTATTTCCCGGTTGCGAAATGACGGAAATTCCAAGTAGACACCGATTAGAAATAACGAACGTTTTACATTTAGTAAAAAACATCTTCAGGAGATACGTCTTTTTCTTTTGTTATATTTTTTGTTGATTGGATACATTTTTTTCCACTTTTGTCTTTCTTGAAGGTTACTGAACAGAATAATCACAAGAAGGTTGGTAATGAACGATAACACTTAGGACACGAACAACACATATAAGATTCGCCAGCGGCGCGTAGAGAAATAGTCAACTGCTAGAAGTGAGTCAAGTGAATTCCACAATGAATCTCCAGCTGAAGGATTTTTTTTTTTTTTTAAGCATTTCACCCCAAGCAAGGCGGGAAGCCACTAGGACGCAAGGGGTTACAGAAAATAGCAAGATCAGATAGGAGTGATAGAAGAAAGGATGAGGGTAGTAGATAGATTAAGGCAACTGGAGATGTCGATTGACATTACACTTGAATAGCTGGAGATTATAGCTCACAGGGAAACAGGAGAAGGGAAGAGAGTTCCACAGGCGAGAGGTGCGAGACATGAAGCTATTAGAGTAGAAGAGACGGCTACATTTAGGAGTTTCGACAGTGAAGGGGTGAGAGCGGGATGCCAGCCTCGTAGGGCGCTTGAACTCATGAAATCTGGCAACCAGCGAATGCAGCTCCTCGGAGCAATTTCCATGAAAGTATTTGTAGAACAGACAGAGGGAGGCGACGGTGCGTCTGTGAGAAAGTGACTGTAGACGAGACGCCAGGGCAGGGCCAACCATATTGCATATCCGCTTCTGGAGCCTATCAAGAACCCCGAGGCAAACAGAAGGGGCGCCAGACCATATATGGCAGCAATACTCCATGCAAGGGCGAATTGTGGATTTGTATATCTGGAGGATCGACTCAGGGGAAAAAACTTCCTAGCGCGGATCAGGGATATAACTTTCCTCGCAGTGGACGAGGCAATTGATGTATTTATTCCATCTCAGGTCAAAATCAACGTGAGACCGAGAAGCCGCAGAGAGTTGCTCTCGAGAAATTGAGCGTCATGACATTCTAATGGAGGACGCTACAGGTGGGAAGGCTCTCTGTGGTGATTAATAGAGAGGAAACCAGGTCTTCGAAGCGTTGAAGTTGACCAGCCAATTCATGCCCCAGTTCACAATCGATTGGAGGTCCTTTTTACGAGACGCAAAATGGCAAGGTGTAGTTTTGTCAGCGAGACTAGATTTGTTTTTGAGGCAGGGATAAATTGTGGTGTCATCGATGTGGCACAAGGCTGAATTTAATGTGGGCTAGAGGTTCGGCCAAAAATTCCCCGTAGACCCCGTATAAAACGGAGTCGGGTAGCTGTTTCCCTAGACCTGCCCTTCGACATGGCCTCACCTGGGGATCCTCTCTGCCCGGAGACAGAGAGTTGACCAGCACAGCTGGAGACGAATCTCCAACTGCAGAGGTATTTATTGTACAAATGTGCCACATGGGCAAAATTGGGAAGGGGGGCTGGTCTTCAACTGTCTTACTTCTAACTTAGCTAGCCTCATTTACTGACCCAATCGTCCAAATATTGCTCCTTTCACCAAAACATCTCATCCACACAACACTGCCATACATATGCACCACAATACCACATCCACTCAAGGAAAAACTACCTAAAGGTTTTGTGGTGGGCTGGGCTCAAAAAATAAATCCCCAAATGTTCGTGATATAAAATATTTACACAACCAAACAAAATAGTGTTAGTAACAACCCCCCACAAACTAATCATGGCAGAGAGAACGGTTAACTGGAAGAAAAATACTGCGGGATTAATAAAATGATTTTCCATGCATCTTTTCTACAATTATTCACTCTAGCATTCACCCATTTAAACAAATATCGAAACGACACACTCGAAAACGAAAGCCATCCCACAGTTTAATTACCAGAGAACTGCAAGCTCTGTCCGTCTAAATGGGGAGGGAAGGGGTAAATCAACCAAAAACTGGGGGACAAAAATAAAGAGGCCAATGACCATTCATACCCTAGCTAAGTTAAATCAAGCAACTTTGAACAAAAACAAAACGACTTACTCTAACTTATCCCTAACTGACAAATGTTTTAAGTCAGGCAACCAATATCCTTAAGCCTATGTCACCTCCAGATGCCACTCTAAATTAGCCCCTCTCAAGCGAACCAAACGCGAAGCATTTAACCACCTTTCGCCAAATTTTGATGAAGAGCCGCCTGCTTTCCACTCTAATCTTGATTTTAAGCTGGTGCTTAAAAAAAAAAACCAGTTGAGAAGAGGAAAACTTCTCACTGCCATGGACTTCCTTCAGTCGCGTCGTCCAAATCACAACTCGCATAATACCGAGTAAACACAAGAACTCATAGTGTTCATTCCTCTTCAACTGTGGCACAATATTGCTACATACGGACCTGGCTTCAAGAACAAAGGATTTTCCGCCCAGGACGCGGACCATGTAGCCTTCAATCAGTTTGCACAACGGTCGCACGACGCTACAGTCGAAGAAGATGTGCCCCAAGGACTCAACCGCCCCACCGCAACGCACGCAGTTTGGCGTAATTACCAAGCCCGCTGCACAGAGCTTTTTGCCGACCCAGAGGGCCTTCCGCAACACCAGCCAGGTGAGTGATGCCTCTTCGTTATTGAGACACCGCCACCCGGACGTCCAAGGCCACAGAGAGCTAAACTCCTCCTTTGTCAAACCGAGCTCATCCCTTAGAGTATCTCAAGCAGCCTCATATATAATGCCTTAGGAGACAACAGTCGGGTGTCGGAGAGGCCTTCCTTAACCCGTGTGAAGTCTTTCAGAGCGCGTCGACACTCGTGACAGAAGGAGCACTCGGCTCGAGGAGTACGGCGGGCCTCCTCCTCGCCTTCATGCACACTTCTCAAAGCCAGAAATGCTTTCTTAGCGTCTTCCTTCCAGAAGAGGCCGTCACCCTCATCTTGCTGTCGGTCATCCCTAGACCGCCCTCAGACGAGTGTTGGCAATAGACCGGCCGACGCACCGCAGGAGACCTGCTACCCCACAAGAAGTTAACCAGGACTCGCACTAATAAAATTAGTTCGGCAGACGGCAGGGGAAGTACCGAGAGCCGGTGAAGAAGGTTGGGGTAGATGTGTGAGGCACAAACTTCCGCCCTCCCCTTTAAGGAAAGCCTCCTCCGAGCCCACAGACGAGCTGCAGCCTCGGTCTTTTCACGGACCTTCAACCAATTCTTCTCCAGCTTGAGGTCGGGGCCAAACCAGACGCCGAATATCTTGAGAGGCCCGTCCGTCCAAGTGAAGGGCCCAGGAAGAGAAACACTCTTCCAGGTACCCAACCGCAAGCCGACAGACTTGTCGCGGTTGATTTTGGCTCCTGTCATCTGCTGATTTCCTTGCCAATTTCATCAATCTCGGCATTACTTTTCACAAAAGCACTGACGGGATACCTGGCCGACGTATTCGAACCAGGGAATTACTTGTAGGACCGGATTCGCCTTTAACTTGCGCAAGAAGGGCTCCAACACAAGAATGTACAGCATCGGCGAAAACGGGCAACCTTGACGAATGGATCTGGACAAAGTGAAATGTTTCGACCTCACCCCACTCACCTCCACCATCGCACCGGAAGAACGATACAAAAGATGAATCCAAGATCGAAAGTACGGCCCGAAGCCAGCCGACTCGAGGATAGCCTCGAGAAATCGATGGTTAACCCTATCAAACGCCTTGGACTGATCCAAATTGATTAGCGCGGCTTCACTGTCGTCTTGTTCTATTATGAAGCGCACCAAATGAAGGTTGTCCTGAATAGTCCTACCCTTCACAGCACAAGTCTCCTCAGGGCCAGTCAGACTAGGTAGGACAGCCTACAAACGGTTAGCTAAGACCTTGGCCAAAATCTTTAACTCTGTATTCAACATCGTTAAAGGCCGGAAGTTATTAATCCCATCCCCTCCGTGTTTATCCTTGCGAAGCAAGATCACACCTCTGGTGAAGCGTTCGGGAATATTCCCGTTCCTCATCCATTGGTTAAATATCAGTGCCAGCAGAGGGACGAACGCGTGCGACTGCCTCAAGTACACTTCATAGTGAATTCCATCGATACCCGGAGTCTTGTCTCGACCGACCTGCTTCAACACGTCCCAGATTTCCTCCTTTGTTATCGGACCCTCGCACCCAGCCGTTTCAGTTATCTCGAGGCGAGGAAAGTCAGCCAAATAGGTGTCGAACTGAGTCGAACTCAGACTGAGCTCCCTGGTAAAAAAAAAACTCCTGAAAGTGAGCTCGGAAAGCCTCGCATATGCCATCGTTTGTAGTCACGGTACGCCCATCCGGCAATGTGACGCTAGCAATGTATCGATCCGCGATACTTCGAACTTCTTCAGCTCGCAATTCAGCGGCCATATTTGTTGCCTCAGAAGATATCCTTTTTAATCTAGCCTTAACTATCAGAACTTGATCCTTCTTGATAATCAAGGAGGCCAACTCTGCCCTAGCTACGGCTATTTCCCCACTATCTCCCGATTTTATAGCCCTTTCTACTCTAGCTTCTTGTGCCGTTTGCTCTGCTAGTCTATCTTGGTTGAGTCGCTTACTGTAATCAGCCGTAAACGACCTAATAGTAGCCATAAGGTGATCCTACCACTTATTCCCAAACACAGGAGCCTGTCAGTTCCCGCATTGGAGTTAGTTATCCTTATCACCGAACAACGCTGTGTTGAATTTCCAATAACCAGCCGTTCTAATTCTAGGCTTATCTAAGTTTAAACGAACCCGGACAAGCCTATGGTCCGAATAAACTATAGTGTGATGACTTGGACAGCCTAAGAGCTCTAAATCGACTCGCCTAACTAAGACTCGGTCAATGTAGCTTGTACACAACACCGAAGCCGAGCTGTCCCTATTAGTCCAAGTCCATACTACTTCCCGGGGAAATTCATTCCTGAACTTATCGACAACATCCAACCTATCGATAAAGTCCCGAAATGCCTTTACATCCGGGTTGTTAGTACCAGATCTAGTGCCCGTGCGATCTATATCGGGATCGAGGACGGCATTCCAGTCACTCGCTAAAATTACCCGCCGAGAAGTCGTCAGAAACGGCTCGATCCGCCGAAAAAATGCGGTCCGCTCCCGGTGGTCATTGAGCGCATAAACCCCAATGAGACGAAATGCCTGATCTTTTATAGTAACGTCCACGACACAAAGCCCTCCCGATCCGTGTAGACAAGCGTACAAGAACAATGACAGGGTAGTTTTTCCCGCCCATCTCCAAGCTGTTGGGAATGGAGGTGATCTATTATTATCACGAATCCCCACTCATCTATCTCATATTCTGGAGTGACATTCACAATCTGGCCATACTGCATGAGATATGCCCCTAAAAGAATATAATGAGGAATCTCATATATTGTCACCTTGGTCCGACGCCGTCCTTGGTATTCTGTGCGAATGATATAGTCTTTCGTGATCAAACCACGAGACGTTGCATCCACACAATCCTCTGGCGTGGGCAACAATATGTCCCACATGAAGAAACCTAGTCTTTTAATGATCTGTTGAGGTTTAACCCCCAAGGAATTCAGTGCTTTCAACACTGTGCCTTTCGTGCATCGACAAATTTTTCGCGTTAGCTTATCGAGCACAAAGACTGACACTGTTCTTTTTGCAATGCGTTCTTGTGCATCGAGATCTACCAAAAGTCCGCCATCACTAACCAGATGAGCGTACGTCTTGGCTATCTCAATGAACTCCGCCACATTGACCATGCATTTCGGGGGGGGGGACTCCAGACAGAGGGCGATTCACCCGCCGCTACACCGTTCACTTCGGTCTTCGTGCTAGTGCTAGCTTCTTTGTCGTTGTCCTTTTCATTGGTCTTATCTATAACAGGGGTGGGTAAACTGGGTTTTCCTTTATAGGGCTTTGTCCTTTGTCCCTTTTTGGTTGGGGGAGGGGAACAGCCTCATTAGATTTGTCTGATAGATCTGCCTTAGTGGCAGTTCCAAATAACGGATGGTCGGCCATCGTGTGAAATATTCTTTTTAAATAGCTAAAATTAAATTCTTTTTTTTAAAAAAACATGCCACAAAGTTCAAAGAAGGGAGCAAAAAAGACAAACGAAAACAAAATGCAAACAAAATATAAACAGGCAGAGAGAAAAACAAACAAAACAAAAAAAAACAAGTCCGACGAAACAAAAGAACTGAAAATAAAAATTAAGTCAGTCCACCGATGAGAAAGAGAGAAAAACTGCAAAAGATAGAATGTAACTTTGTCAAAACAAAAAATAAACTTAACAAAAGGTAAATTCCAAAAAACGGTCCTCGTGTGGTCTAATGCACGCCAATCAATACCAAAGTCTGGACGCGAAAATAGATTAGGAAAGCAGAATCTTCAACTGCAGACCAACATAAAGTATTTACTACTGTATTTATGTGAATGGGGATATACCCATTATTGTCCGTAGGTATGCTACAACAATCTTAAAACAAGAAAATTAAATCAAACATTTTTAAAAAATACCCTATACACTGACGAGACAAAAGTTGCGTGATAGACATATGCAAACGTCATTAATGGTAGGTGGTACCTTGACGTCATGGAAATATCGAGACATATCAGTTGTGTTCTGATATCTGGGGAATCAGTTTTGAAATTATAGCAACATTTGAACTATGGAGAATCATGTTTACCTAGAATTCCAAATGGAAGACATTACTGCCCATCGTAGACAAGCGCAATGGCCGACCATCAGTTCATTAATAATTTTAACCAGGAGTGGCTAGAATTTTCTGCGGTAACAGACAAGCGACATTGGGCCAAATAACATCCACATTCAATGCGGAGGTACTAGATACGTGTTCATTAGGTCACAGAAGGAGCCTGTTAATACCACGATACTAAACATACCACCTTAACTAGGATCATGAAATCGCTAATTAATCCTTGTAGAATTGGTATTTTTTAGTAAGATCCGATGAGACGATTCAAGTTGTTTTCTAGCTGATAGTAGGTTTCTAGTTAGGCCACTGACTCCAGACAAGGATGGATGTGGTTCTATAATGGTGTGGGGTGTGTTTCTGAGGCATGGGTTGCGTCTGCTGACCCAACTAGACTTCAGTGCTACATTACACTATTTCTTGACCGTTTTGCCAATTTCCACGGGCTTCATGTACTGCAACAACGAAAGTTTACTCCAACAGGAAGTTTGACTGATCTGAGCCTAATCGATCATTTATGGGACATGGTAATAGTAATATTAGCCGTTGCCTAATAAGAAAAATGCGACATTCATTGATCGAGCTGTTGTCAGTTGAAATTTTTTTTAAATTTTCTATCAAAACAATTTTTTCTGGAAAATAGGTTTCTCAAATCCAGTAGCTGTTATCGCTCTTTCCAGTATTGATGAGGTCTTCCTAACCTTTTATTTGAAGTAGTGTGGAACGTCAACATCTTGATTATGTCATTATTTTCTGTTCCAGTTACGTGATTTTCATTTTAGTTATTGCCGCTGTTGAAATTTCTCAAGTGATATCGTTTCTGCATGATCCTTGTCATAATCCACAATCTTCAACTCGCTCAAAGCCATTTTTAACTATTGATCTGAGAAAGCAATTGTATATAGTTGACAGTTTAGATATTTATGAATGAGTTTGGCACCATGTATGACTTTCATATAAAAGTTTAGATCTAACGAAGCTATTAAGAACATAACTCGAGTTTTTAGATTAATTTTCTTGTTTTTGCAGTAATTTGCGGTGTTGGTCGAAACTACCTCCAGCGCAGCCTAGTCTATGTTCACTTTTTTATCACTCACATTAAATTTGTTATAACTGATCCACACACTGAAGTATTTGAAGTGTTTAGTATTTATTAAATCCACATCCTGAGTTTTTATGATGAATTCAAGGTATGTGCCTGTTGTGGTGTCCTCCCTCTAAGATTCTATGTTGGGCTCTTCTGCCTACTATAAGTTTAGTAGGAGAGAAGGTTCGAAGAACAGTGAACAGTAAACTATGAATAGATTGAGTGCTAGTTCATTCGATACACTCTCACTAGTCGTGTAATACTCTTCTGGTGTACTTATTGTTTAATATACGATATATCTGCAAACCTGGTTTTTGGTTATTACTTAACCATTCACTTGGTTACAACATCTTAAGCTTACAGTAGGCGGAAGAGTCTAACATAGACTCTTAGAGGGAGGACACCACAACAGTGCCATCACTAGTTTCATTCCAGTTCCAAGATCATAATTTCTGTTTTGTAAAAAGGTTTATTTCGATTTCTTGGAATACTTATCATGGAGAAGCATATTCACACATACGTTCCTCAATCTATAGATATCAAGGAACCGTGGACAGCTCTCGAGATCTTTCCAAATATCTTCGAAATCCTTCGATACTACATCAATTTACTTCATTTCCCCGGGCCAGAGATTCAAAACGATACTAGGAACTAATTTCACGGGATTTAGAAAATTTGTGTATGCTAAGTAGTAATATTTTACAAACCGCCCATTAATTAAATATGAAGTTAATAACATTTTATTTGGATGCAAACTACCTGTATAGGAACAATTCAGTGAGGACGATTTATAAAACTAATTGAATTTATGTTTTTTTTCTCTCTATCATCTACATATTATTATGTTCATGTCTAATTCTTGAACGATTCATCACATCAGTTTATTACTGTTTTCACGATGATATTGTATAAATGTGAAGACAATATTTCTTTTGATCCACATCTCGTTGTACTACAGTTGATTGTCGCCACACATGATTCAGAGTCCTCTCTCGTAGGTTAACTTGTCACTCATCGAAATTTAGTGCAATTCGTGTGCATATCGATTATCCCACCACAAACAAACAATAGATTAAGATAGTACAAATATTCGTATATAATAACAAAATATTATACAGCACTCACTGCAAGGAAAGACTTAAAATAGCTATAGCTATTATTATACTGTAGTTAGTCCCGATAAAAATAAAATAAAATATAAAAATAAAATATAAAACAAAAATAAAAATAATTCATATTAAAATATGGCATTTGCACCTTTCTTTAAAACCTTCATTTCTTTATCTCAGTCTCAGTCTCTCTCTCTCTCTCTCTCTCTCTCTCTCTCTCTCTCTCAAAACTCCTCTTTCTATACTTTCTAATAACGAGAAGGCAACCCTGAAATAAAAAGCGGAAGCAGAAAAACTGAACCGCACTGAAAAATGCTGAAAGTTTGCAAGAACAGAGCCTACTAATTTATGACTGAAACTAACACAAATCAAAGAGGCTCCATGCATAACTTCCATTATAACAAAAAAAAAAAGTAAAAAGAAAGGAACGCCGGAAAATAAAAAAAAATGAACACAAACAGACATTTGATGTTAGTTGAAATCTCGGAGCCTGGTCAAACGGATATAAGCTCACACATCTGAGCTAGACGAGGAGAAGGGATGACAAGAGAAACCATGAAACAAGAGAATGCGACCACCGGAGAAACCAGCCATGCGTGACGTAAGAAGAAGTAGTTAAGTGGTCAATCATATTTCTGCTTTGCTTAGGGCCGCGAAAAACACAGCAGACTGACACTTAACTATTTGTCATCTAACTACTATTACCTACACGATCTGACTTCAAAACTTCTACTACCGAATGCGGATACTGATAGCAGTCTGGAGACTGCTACCAATATCCGCCTTATAAACGAACATTTTGCTACACCGAATACGAAATGACTCACTCTTAAACAAATAAGTAAAATATATATTATACCTTATACTCTTGCTCCAGTCCGTTTTAGGTCTTATATTTCTGATGGTATTTAACAATCCACCCACGGGGATCGAATGTGGCACAAGGCCTTTTTAATGTGGGTATCTCTGAGCCCGTAGGCCCAGCCAAAAATAAATAACCATCCAAACCCACCGAGACGGGCCAGTTCCGTCAACCTCCCGCAACGAAACCCTACCCCGCGGCGGAGCTTCGTCCGGGTTCCTCTCTGCAAGCAGAGAGTTCGACAGACATCCGACCCGGCAGCTCACAAAGCGCAGATACTACACTTTGATCCTAGCCACCGCGCCGGTCTTATATTTCTGATAAACACCAAGTCGCTCTGACACGACACTCTAACCCATCAACAATACAAAAGAAAACAGCCCGCCTTAAATAAAATATCCTTCACAACAGGAGACAATATTTTAAAGAGTGTATAAAATATAAAGTAATAAAACGAATAAAATATTTGATAAATTATTTTCCGGTGGCGTCGACCTCTGTAAAACAAATTTACACATTCCAATCGGGTTCGTTATATTCACTTTCGCACCAATAAGCTTGGGGAAGGTATGAATTCGTCTCTAATTCCTCTATCTGTGGGGTAAATGGGAGGGTAGAATGCACACTTTAGCTGTAGTTAGCAACCAATCTAGGAGAAAGACAACTCTTAGTTGAAAACGGTTGAATGTCTTCATGAGGCAAGAATTGACTTCTCAATTTTAACGCCTCTGAAATGAAACAGCTCTCTTTTAATCGTCTGAGATAACACTTTCTACCTTCTATCAGTATGGCTGATGCTAACCTCCAGGTGAATTGACACATTGCAGTTTATCGGGCTAACGTGTTTGTTTTTTGCTTGTTTGTTTTTTTTTTTTATTTTCTTTATGGAATGATTTCGAGATATGTATCAAAAGTTCAGCGATACAGGGGAAACGTTTGATATTTGACAGATAAACAAATTGATCAATCTCTTCTTAAGCAACGTCGAGACTGGTCAGTACCTAGATGGGTGACTGCTTGGGGATACCAGGTGCTGTAAGTTTGGATGGGCAGGTTATGTAATAAATAATGGTCCAGAATTGTAAATCGGAGAGCCGAGTTCCAATTCCAGTCAGGTTCGTTATAGTCCCTTAATCGCAAATATCTATGGGAAAGGCATGAAACTACTACTTCTCCCACCAGCTATGGATTAATTAGTAGGAATTGTATCAGTAAATCATTATTATCTCCAAAAATTCATACAGTCTAAAATATCTTCCGGCTTTCAATAAAATGTAAAAGGTTGATAAGCCGTAAAAAAATACCCGAAGCATTCAGTATATTAAAATTCCACGAATGTTTGGCTAGCACTGCATGCACACATAATCTTATCCGATGCGTACGCCCACTGAAAACATCTATGATTAAACCTATACGTATAGACACACGAACACAGAGAAACACTTAAATACACACATCCATGTACACACACTAACACAGAAAGATAATTACACATAAGTACACACTAACGAAAATGCAAACACACCCACGCAAAGAAACAAGGTTTACACGCAAGGGCTTTCTGACGCGTTAATCCATAAATTCCAACCTTTACAAATGTTGTGTGCCGCCATCCGTTACTACAACACGATGCTGGACCCATTGTGAACAAATCTAACTATACATTCCGGTTCGTCGGCCGGCCAGGCAAGAAATCGATACTTACCAATCTGATTGGTCGGTGGCTAAGCAGATCGAAGTCATCAGCTTAACAGATCTTTTACATTATCGACTTCGATGCCCTCGTCATCGGGTCAGTGGGCCGAGAGAGACATAATTGGACATAGTTTTTTTTTTCTTCTTTACACTGTTTGCTTTATTTCCTCAGTCGATTTAAAAGAACGTGCAACGCCTTAGATAAACGGGCGCGGAAGATATACGCTTACATCTGTTTAAATGTCTGCATGTTCATGGTAGTGTATTGTACGTAGATTAATTTGGGCTTTTGAGTGCCGCTTGTAGGTGCGATGTTCGCTAAGTGACTGACTAAAAATAATTTTCATACCTTTTTTTACATCTTTATCTGATGATCAAATTTCTCAATATACATTTCAGAAAAAAAAAATTCAGCGTTAACCTGATACTTCATATTTTTTCTGAAGCTAATCTAATCACCAAGCTATCTGCCCACCATACGAACTACTTAGAAATACATATATGTATCATTCAGTC
>CAHIKZ030004380.1:917500-925000 GCA_903632075.3 Acanthosepion pharaonis | reverse complement strand
ACGGTGTCTTATCATATAGACAATTTTGAATGAGAATATTTTCAAAGGTTTTAGTTCTAACTAGTCCATATGATGTTAGCGCTTAAACGAGAATGTTTAGACTCGTCTCCCTACCTAATCTTCGTTATGACTTGTAAATTCTGTTTGATTTAGTCTGGCACATGATCTTTTATGTGAGATACTTTGCTTAGGTAGAAATCACTACACGAAATCTGTGTAAGGAGAACACCAATTTCATTGGTGGCTGCTGCGAACTCAAACAGAACACTCCACATTATTTAAAGCCATCTTCAACTTGCACACAGATAACAGGATGAATCTATTCCGTTTCCTTCATACAAGAAGCTGGCCATGTGCTCGAAAGATAGAAACGTGACGTGTTTGATCAGGTGACATGTCGCCAGTCTTCTACGGCCCAATGGCGATGCTATGCAATGTTCCCCTTTGTTGGGTGGTCCCATTTTGTATCACCTGTTGACGCCACTAATACATTCTAGAAGTATACTCTTTCTAAAAGATACTTCTTTCTAGAAGTATACTCTTACTACTGCTGCTCAAGAAACTGGCTTTCTGGTAAAAATAATTCATAAGTGAAACAATATTAAATCCTGTCCACGTCCCATGGATGCTGCAGCTACACTAAACTGTTGCCTGCTGCAGTAGTTAAAAAGAGTGAGTAAAGCATGTAGGGCCATTCTTCATCGAAACTCGTGGACTGACATTACAGAACCACAAAGAACTTTACCAGATAACAGAAACCACATCACTTGAGGACTTTCAACAGCAGCAACAACTAAAATGGATAGCACATATAACTCGAAGAGAGAATAATGACATAATCAAGATGCTGACATTCTACACTACGTCAAATACAAGTCAAGGAAGGAAACCCTTTTAGTACTAGAAAGAGCATCAACAGTTACTGGACTTGCGGAACCTATTTTCCTAAAAATATGTTTCAATAGAAAGATTTTATAAATTTCAACCAACAGCAAGCACTAGCTGCTCGGTCAATGAACGCAAATGTTTCCTTATAAGGAAACGGCTAATATTATTATTACCATTTACCTATTACGTCACAAATACGTCATCCGGCTGAGTTCGTGACATGTAAGAGGTTATACACTTAAGGTCAGGATTTTTGACGGTGAAACAAAAAACTTATCCGAACACCAAGTATCAAGTAGTAACATCGACTGATTTGATTTTTTACAGTTTACCAACCTTTTGCAGGTTATTTAAAGCCAGAAAATATTTTAGATTGTAAAAATTAGTTTGGAGATAGTCATGATTTAATTTACAAGTCTTACTAATTAACCCATAGGGAAGAAGGATTCATGGCTTTCTCAAGGTTATTTGTGCGTAAATGAATCGAACCCGACTGGAATTGGAACTCGACTTTCCGATTTCCAATCCCTTATACAACCCGCACACCCAATCTTATAGTACCTGGTATTCGTAAGCGGTCACCCATCTAGGTACTGACCAGGCTCGACCTTGCTTAACATCGGTGACGTACGAGAACCGGTTTTAACGTGATATGGCCTTGATTGACACAAAAATGTAAGCCTCTTAGTACCTTCCATGGTCATATGTACAGTAACCTCACAAAATAATCTCTCTTGCAAATGTCTGTACTGTATTCGATTCTTGTATGCTGTTCTACTTACTCGTTCTTTTGGGGAGGTCCTCGAATACATCTAAATCTTTGTCTAAAGAGAAGTTTGTTCATCGCATTCATAATGCTCGCTAAGCTTTTGGCATCAGTGTTTATTTATATATTTGAAAACTGTTCAAAATCGGCAAACCCAATCTCTACTACTCAATTTTCTGCGAGTCACCACTGACATGTTTTATTAAGGCAAAAGAGTGACTTCTTAATTTTAACGCCTCCGGAACTGCTCTCTTTAAATCTTCTGAGAGAATTCTTTTTACCTTCCATCAGTATGGCTGATGCTAACCTTCAGGAAAGCGACCCATTGCGCCTTCTCGGATAACGTTTTCCACTGACATGAAATAGAAACAGTATATTGAATCAAAAGCTACCTCTGAAGCTAGAAAGTTGGTTCACTGTGTCATGCTAGTCAATGTTTCTCGTCAGAATATATCTTACATATTTATAAATCTAACATTCGTCCTTGCTTAGAATATTGATGCCACATCTGGGCTGGTGCTCCTCCTATATATTTAAAGATCCTTGAAGCAGAAGCTCCAATACGAACATTTCAAAGTGTTTTCGTGTCAATCTGAGGACAGTGCAGAGGATTCGAAAAGAGTTGGATGAGTCTAATGATGATTACGAAAGTACAGCAGCTCAGAAAAATTACTCTGATCGTTCTGACAAGAAAAGAACTCCCAAATTTGTTGGTGAAAGCCTCAGATTCAACACGGAGGCCTATATAAAATGTCTTGAGGAGGTAGTGCTGCCCTGGTTCAAGAGGGTGACTGCTGGAAGACCCTATGTCTAACAAGAGGACTCTAAATCATGCCACACAAGCAGGAGAATCCGAGTCATTGCTGTCAGACAATTTCTGTGACCACATCGCCCCTTACATCTGGTCACCTACCTTCCCAGACGATAGCTCTCTTGATTATTATGTGTGGGACGCAGTTGAGAGAGAGAGAGAGAGACCAAGACCAAAGATCAACTGAAAGCAAGGATTATGGCAGCATTCACCAACTTAAAAAAGGACACCGTCCAGAAAAGTTGCAGCAGATTTCGAATTCGTCTGGAGGTCGTGGTCGAAGCGAATGGCGATTTTATTGAATAGACTTACTCTTTAGTATTTCAAAGTATTTTTGTGTAATTTTGGTAAATATACCTGTTAAAATGAGATCTCAGTGTTGTTTTCATTTAGACGACAATTTACCCACCGAATTTCGTATGTGTGTGTGTGTGTGTGTGTGTGTGTGTGTGTGTGTGTGTGTGTGTGTGTGTGCAAATATGTAGAAAAATAGGAAAGAACACGTTAGGTAAATTAGTATTTTTGTCTTTATTTTTAAAAAACAGTGCACCTTACAGAAGTAGAGCTTAAATTATAATTATTTAAAAAAAATATGATTCCTTCCCTACATAAGAGTTCTGATGTTTCAAAAACAAGAGCCAAAAACCCCAATATAATTATTGAAATTAAATTCAATTAACTCTTATGTAGCGAAGGACTCATATTTTTTAAAATAATTATAATATATATATATATATATAATTATTTATTTAAAATTATAACATAAATATGTTGTAAAATCACTACAAAAATAGCCATTTTGTTTCAACACCTCCGGTGTCTTCACTTGATAAGACACCTCCGGTGTTGAAACAAAATGGTTATTTTGTAGTGATTTTATAACATATTTATGTTATAATTTTTAAATAAATAATTATATCTGTTCTACTATGTATTGAGCACTCTTTTAAGAATAGTAATTGTTGGTTATTGGAATTTATTCCGTATACACCAATCCTATACTTGTATATTTATATATACATACATACATATATATATATATATATATATATATATATATATATATATATATATATATATACACGCGCATATATATATCTATATCTATAAATATCTATCTATCTATCTATCTATCTATCTATCTATATATACAGAGAGAGAGAGAGTGGGAGAAAAGGCGAGAGAAAAAGAATGAAAATGATGGGAAGATGTAATAATTCTAAAAAATGTTACAAGTTTACCATATTCTTTAGGAATACGTCTGTCTCAGTCTGTTAATATTTTAGACTTATGTCTTTAACTCTGTCCGTATTTATATGCTATACTTCCAGATAATTTCTATTAATTTCTCTGTACACACTCACAAACACACACACACTATCTATCTATCTATCTATCTATCTATCTATCTATCTATCTATCTATCTATCTGTCTGTCTCTGTCTCTCTCTCTCATATACAAGGTAAGCACTCAAAAGTTCTCGGCCCCACACGTTTCCAAGAAACTAACCACATTATCAAACAAACTTTTTAAAAAAAATTCTATTTGACCGAGAATGTACGGTCGTCAGCAAACAACCCAAGATACGAACCACGAAGTGGAAATATAAAGTATGTGCAGAATTTTAAATATCTGGGAAGTGTTTTTAACAAGGAACGGAAAGTGTGACACCGAAATTCGAAATTGCGTTAGGATAATGAATGATGTCTTCCAAAAGATAAACAACGTATTAAGAAGCAGGAAAATTGCGTTAGAAACAAAGAAAAGAGTCCTAAAATGCTATATAATATAAACCCTATTATATGACAGTGAATGCTGGACAATTTCCTCGCAGGCGATGAAGAAACTCGTAGCAACAGAGATGAGGTTCTACAGAAGGATGCTGAGAACACCATGGACGAAATATTTGAGTAACTAGGTTGTTTTAAGGAAAATTGAAACAAAATGGATACTTGTGTTTAGGATCAGAGAATTTTTGGCATATGACGAAGAAAGCAGGCTTGGAAAAATTGACGCTCACAGAACATATTGAAGAAAGGAGGAGCAGGGAGAAACTGTGTAAGATACTAACGAGCATGTGAAAATGAACATCGGGTGGGGAGAGTAAGAAGAAAAACATAGATGAGAGCTACAAAGGATAGGAAGTTATGGAGAGCCTTAATCGCGCACGCCCTGAAAGGATAAATCATATTTAGAAAGATTTGATAGAACCAATAACATTTCAAGACTTATTATAGTCATATTTTTTTTTCAAATGTTGTCTAGTTTTATCTAACGGTATACAAAAGAATGTTATCTTTTTACCTCATTAGTCCATTAACGGACTAAATTCATTCGCTTGTGGCATTTACGTCTTTGTATCATCTCTGTCTATGAATGATTCAAAGTATTAACAGCTCATTAGTAACATGTGCTTCATTTTGTGGCGCCAGGTTGAGAAAGTTCATTCTCTCTGTTACATTCATAAAATTTAACGCATCTTGACCAAACATTCACGTAACCTTCAGGGACAAGCTATATATTAAAAACGTCTGGGTCAGTATTTCCGATTTTAATACTCTGCAGATAAGGCCCGTTATCTCATATTCATGGATTAAAAGCACGGGCACTTAAAAAGTACTCGATTGTACGACCATTGTTTTATATATTTAGCAATCCGATTTAACCAAATTGGTCATGGCTGGCGTAATCAAAGGACGTATATCATATTCAGCAACATTACATGTTTAAAGGAACGTCGCGTATAGCGTGATCAACTAAATATACATCGCCAGTTGTTGATGCAGATTTCGCTGGGAAATGTATATATATATATATATATATATATATATGCATGCGACCAGTAAAGCATTCGCTGGTATTTACATGAATGTTTTCCGTTGTTGCCTTTCGAGCTTCCATCGTTTCAGAAGAGGGGCGCTACATCTATGGGTATTAGAAGAAGACAAACAATTTGAAATAATGTAGATTGTCTCTTCTTCGACCAGGACAATTTGAAAATTAGAAAAGTTGTCGTTTGTTCGATTTGAAATGGGTAAACATCGTATCAAACAATTTGAAATAGGTAAACCATATACCAAGTTCCACTCAACCGGTCGGGAATAAGATAAGTTTGTTCAAAATCACGTCATCTTTCTGTCCTGCCTCCGAATAAGGTGAGGTTTATCAAATACTGAACAAAAGGTTGTATATTTTTATTACTACCCCGACGATGAAAGATCCCTGACGCAGTTAATAATCATTACTTTTAGTAAGTGATTGGTTAAACATTATTTGTTCGGGATGAAAAACCAGTGTCAAGACGAAACATCAAATATAAAATGCACAATTTATTTTAGAAAAGCGGTTGACTTCAGACTTCTTCTTCTTTTGTGTTTTGCTATCTCTCCTTATTTTCGTTCTACCAAACATTAAAACACGTTATGTAGATTATTCCCTGACTTCCTCTGTCTTTCTTGACTTCATTATGTCCTATGACTGTCAAATTACCCAAGACATTCTTCCTCATTGTTTCCTAGAAATTTCAATTGGTTCTTTCTGATTTTAAATACAAATATTCTTTTTGTTTCCATTTTCTATAAAAAAAAATCCTTCTTACTCACATGATCTGTCTATGATATTCACTTTCAACTCTGTTTCTGGTCATTTTAAAGATCCGGAGTCATAACGATATGTTGTCTTTCCCATTTTCAAATACAAATTTCCAGTGTTTTTAGTGATAATTAAGTTAGATATTTTTTAAATTTTAACAATAAGTTATTAATCTATTATATTTATCTTATTCTAAGAATTCTATTACTCACTGAGAACTGCATTCGTTAAGATATGCAAACTACCAATTCGTACATAAAACACCCAATTACTACTCTATCCCGTAGGTTAATCTATATATTTTTTTAATTGGAGTCTAGTCTATGTTATTCTAGTTTTAATAAACATAGACTTGCTCTCAACATTACCTCAGAAATTAATATGAAAATTAAAAAATTACTAATTTTTTTTTTTTTTTTGTCCCGGTAAAAATCTTATAGAAAAATATGGTGAAGTAACTTTAAATATGTAATATTTAACAAGAAGTATTGTACCACTTCCTAAAATCTGACAAAGAGTCCAAAAAATCAGAATTTGGTAGGGAAAGACTTGACCGGGCCAGGAACTTTTCAACGTCCCTCGTATATATCATGTATTGATTTCTCTGTTTGTGATTTCAGTATACGTCCTTGAGGAGTTATTAAATTTTATAATCTACAGAATTTAAATCAGACATCAGAAGTGTACCTGTAAAAGGAATACATGACCCTAAGATCAATAAATCGAATTGGATTCACATAAAATCAGTGCTGTCTTTCATTACGACAAAACCTTACGAGTGTGCTCCATTACACCCAGTTGACATTTTGTTTTACTGTTTTCAGTCATTTTTCACCCTTACAAACGCCGTTCCAGCTCTGACACAAAACCTTCCAAGGAAAACCGTTAGAACGATTTCCGTCGAGCAAGAGGAAGGCACTGCAAGGTTTATTACTTGATTCCGGAGAGAATTGATCGATAATGGCATCACGGGAGCGAGCGCCTATCGTCGTGCGCATGCGCATGCGCAACGTTTAACTTCCTCTTTTTTTTTTTTCTTCATTCTCGTTGGACGAAATGTAAGATTATATTGACCTAAATATCTGCGCAGTCCCCTCGGGGTTTCGTAGTGGTATGTACATACGTACATACACTTTAACCTTGTTTTATGGGTGCAGGTCGAATATGTTGGTTCTTGGTGCTAAGAGATAATTATGTACAATTGTAACTACCCTCAGGATACGTGCAATAATCTGACACTATGTATAAATATATGTGTGTGTGTGTGTGATCCGAATTGAAAAATTGATGTATTTGTATTCATATGAAAACGACTCTACGCTTATTTCACTCATTTATTTGTTAAAACAAATGGTGCAATGTACTTTTTTTTAAAGTTTTAGTGCGGATGTTTTTAGTGGTAATTACGTTAGATTTTTTTCTTTTTTGTAGAAAATAATTAAT
>CAHIKZ030004380.1:827500-912500 GCA_903632075.3 Acanthosepion pharaonis | reverse complement strand
AGATGATCTTAGAATAGGTCGAAAGTGCTTGGTTAAAAAAAAAAACTACAGCGCCTTCCTTGATGAATTTCATCCTGACATTAAGAAACTGATTGAACAACTGGAAAGGATCAGTATAAAAATAAGTAGGCACAATATGTCTATATTATTCAGTGAAACATGTTCGAATGAACATATGCTGCCTATATATATATATATATATACTAGCAGCATAGCCCGGCGTTGCCCGTGCTTGATTCAAAAATCGTACGACTCATACAGGAATCGCTATCACTTGACTTAAAATATTTTTGCCCTTCCTTGCCTTTAAAGAAGTGCCCTTTGCCGTGCTAATGTTGCTACATGCCTTACTTCTTGCCTATCTCACACTGAAAATTTTTCTAAGCTCTATACTAAACATTAAATCTGTTACGAAAAAAGAACTAAACAAAATGAACACAAAAACAATCAGCTTTAAAAAGGACTCGTAACTGGAAAAAACCGAATGAAAAAAAGAATGTTAACAACAAATACTTTTTTCACACCCAACCCAGTTCTGCGGAATCAGAATCAACGTTGAGTTTAAGCAAGCGAATGAGCCAATTGGAGTAAAGTGCCATGCCATGATTTAAATTTTTCCCACTTGTGACGAATGCAGCTATCGATTTTTTTTTGCATGTCAGTCAGCTGTTGGCTCGTGTCAGTCAGCTGTTGGCTCTCACGCTGGCCAATAGAATCTTCCTGCCTATTCGTGGCAGCCAGTTATTGGCTCTCACTCTGGCCAGTACAAAATGGCCGCAAACTACATGAAAACTGCCGTAGAAGCATGAAAAAATCGATTATTTCCACTATCGATGGGAGTTGGGGAATGCAAAGTCGGTCTTGGCCTTCTCGCTAACTTGGAGCATGTGCATGTAAATTTTGGTGCAAATCCGTCGAAAATTGCGATTGTGCATTCGTTACACACACACACATCCTGCCTTTTATAGATAGAGATGTGTGTGTGTGTGTGTGTGTGTGTGTGTGTGTGTGTGTACGCACGCCTATGCTTGCGCACACATAGACGAGCAAAATGGGAGAAGAGTTTAAGGAGCGGCCAGTATGAACCAATTTTATCATCAAACGTTTTGAACGATAAACCCGACGGCAAAATTAAAAAGTAATCTATATAGTCATCTTTAATTATCTGTCTCGATTTGTTTTTTATCGTCTCTATTGACCTTATTTTATTCTTTCCCTATTTTTTTTTTTTTTTTTTTTGTCGTCTCAGGCGGCATTGTTTCTCTGCACGCCCACAGACACTCTCTTCTTATCTAGGAAAATGTCATTAGCCTTAAGTAACCACTAAAATCGAACTCATTGTCAAAAGGTGATACACTCTCATCAGCTCTACAATGACTTGCATAATGTATTCTGTTTCTCTTACATTTATTTTATTTTTAAAATTTTGTTTCATACATCATGATGAAGAATTGAGACCAAATGAAAATGCTAAATGATTTTTTTTATTTCCAAGCGCAACTTCTTTCGGGCCAATTGGTTCTGGGTCTAATATATATATATATATATATATATATATATATATCATAATTATTTTTTTAAAAATATGTTTCCATCGCGACACAGAAAGCCAGTATTTAAGTTTAATTCCAATATTAAACCATAACCACTGGGTGGCAGTGTTTTTTTTTACCTCAAGCCTTGTTTTGGAATAACTATAGTATAATCTAGGCTCCACTTGCGTATCGAAGACTGTTTTTTAAAAATAAAAACAAAAATACTAAAGAACTTCGGATCTTCAATCTAACAGTTCTTTCCTATTATATTAATATATACGCACACACATACACACACGCACATATATATATATATATATATATATATATATATATATATATATATATGTATGTATATATCAATTAAAAGGTGCAAATATAATTTATAAATTCATGAATCATTCATACAAAAAACAGATATAGAGGTTAATGATTTAAATGGCGAGAATACTTCGTCGCAAACAATATAAATAAGATACATCAACCCTGAACCTGTATATGAATGATATGATCCCCGTTTATAAATTCCAGTTGCATAAGGTCTTTTTAATTTTTTACAAGCTTTCGTCTGTTCCTACAGACATCATCAGGTATGGAAGTAGATTTTGTTTTTGTTTTTACTTCTCAGTAATAAGAGGACAACGAAAATAGAGATGTAATCCGAAAAAAATGCTATGAGAAATGTGTTATTGTTTTGGAACGTGCGGTCGCAACGCTGAGTTTGAATTTAAATTTTAAGGTTCTGCGTTTTTGTACAAATATAGCAATAAGAGAATTCTTTTTTACTGGTAGATTTTCCGTGAATATGGCATGAACTATATTGTTCAATAATTACAGTAATGTCACACTTATTATCCGAGAGTTGCACGTTGGATCAGTTATTTTAATTTCAATTAAACGGTGCAAATATAATTTATAAATTCATGAATCATTATACAAAAAACAATTATAGAGGTTAATGAATTAAATGGCGAGAATACTTCGTCGCAAACAATATAAATAAGATACATCAACCCCGAACCTGTATATGAATGATATGATCCCCGTTTATAAATTCCAGTTGCATAAGGTCTTTTTGATTTTTTTTTTTTTTTTCTTCTCGCCATTTAAATCATTAACCTCTATATTTGTGTTTTGTATGAATGATTAATGAATTTATATATATATATATATATATATATATATATATATATATATATATATATATATATATATATATATATATATATATATATATATAAAAAAAGAAAAGATGGATTTTTATTTATTAATCTGACAGATTTTATTGCTTGAACGTTATTTTAATGGATACTCGTATTTGTGTAGACGATCAGAAGCGTCTACTCAAATACGGGTATCCATTAAAAATAACGTTTAAGCAATAAAATCTGTCAGATTAATAAATAAAAATCCAACCGTTTCTTTAGAAATTGCTGTGTTTACGTTAGGTAAGAAACTGTGCAGATATGTCTATTTCGAGAGTCAGAGAAAAGAAATCTGTGTACACAAGCACTATTCAACTTGAACATCGACGCAATTCATGTCCGAGAGTTCTAAAGCACATCAGATTCTACATGTCGGCTTACTCTAATGTGGCGCAGGTTTGCATCTGCCGGAGAGTGCATATTTTTCTTTATTTAGCTTCCCCGAATATTCAGGCCGGTATTCTAGGTTCGATTCCTGTTGGCTTTTCTTTGCCAGTACTTCTCAATTTAAACTTACAATTATTAATTTCACTGTTTAATAATAATAATAATAAAAGAATACAGAGATAGCAGCTCAAACGCGTGTAACCACTAAAATAACGCATATAAAATAATGTTGGATAAAAGATAATTACTAAAATTACTGAGAAAAATATGCTTTACTTAACAAGCAATTTTGACTTCATTCTAATTCCGTGGCTTAACTCTTAGTGGGGGTTTAACAAGTACTTTCCTCGAGGTAAAAAAGACAATGCAGTTTCGATTCCTATCTGAGGCATAATTCTTCTTTAGCAGAACTTCTCAATTTAGGCCGATTGTTATTAAATTCACTAATTAATAAAGTAACATGGATAGCAACTCGAATACGTATACCAACTAAAAATAACGTTTATAAGAAATAATGTCGGATAAACGCTTCTTTCATATATAACGTATATACTCGTGTAACGCCCGATCTCGCGAATCGTACGACCCCCAAATTTTCTCTTATAAAAAAATGATTTTATCATCCATCTTGTGTATCATGCGTGTTCCTTTTTTGAGAGACCAAATTACAATAGACTAACCCTTTTTCCTCTATCTCTTTATCCCATCTTCTAGTTAAATAAGTTTAAAAATAAAAGCGAATAATAAAAGTATCGTTAGTAACGCTACACTTATTGCGTAAACACGTACAGCCATAAACAACCAAACGAGAAACAGCTAAACATCTTATAAACGTAAACAATGGAAAAGATGCATATTCGCTATGTTCGTATTTTATAATACAAAACTAATATGTGAATATTACATGCATTATTATTGGATACAGTGAAGTAAAACATCAGTTTTATCAAAATAATATTTATTTTAAATACAGCTGTACTTTTTCACTACAGTAAACGGATATATAGTTTGGTCGACGGCGTAGCCAGGGCCAGCAGTACATAGGCTAATTTTACATCTCGTGTATGATACGACCCCCTTAAAATTAGCTTCAAAATTAGGTTTTCAAAAGGCCTGACGATTGCGTCTAGCATGAAACAGCCTGTCGCCTCTAAGTGTTGACTTCAATATTCACTTTTATATTTACACACGCTCTATCTCTAATATTGAGCACTTTATCCCATAAATATAGCACACCTTAAGAGTATATTTCTTCATATATATATATATATATATATATATTGCCTGTAAGAATTCAATTACATAAGTTTGATTAAATTCAACCAACAAGGTCAGCCTGTTTATTTTTTTCTTTCTTTTATTCGTAGTTTTCCAATTTTTGATTAAGTTGTTCTAGATCCGAGTCCAAATCGTGGGTAAGCTATAAATTTATTTTCCTGTTTTTCGGTAGTTTCAATCATCTCGACCATTATCCAGAATTAAACGTTGTCAGTCTTCTCTTTGTTTAAGTGCCGTTTACCTTTAAGACGTAGGTAACCATAGTTATTCAAAATTTCCTGTGCCTTGTAGATCTTCACAAAGTTTGTCTTTTTGCTATCTCTCCTAATCCCTGTTCTGTCAAACATTTACGTAACCTCATTAGTTGGCTTATTCGCTGCTTTCCTCTGTCCCTATCGTCTTTAATATGTCCTGTAGGTGTTAAATTTTCCTAGCCCTCTTTCCTCATTATGTGCCTCAGAAAATTCACTTATCTCTTTCCTAACACTTTGCTTAGATTTTGAAAAGCATCTTTCGTTGTTCCAATGTGCTTTCAATCTTTGGTATCGCATTTTCCGTTCTCTGTTAAAACACTTCTGAGATAAAATTTTGTATTTGTTCGATTTTCTTATGTCAATTTGTAATTCACACCTTCTGCTTTCTTGCAATTAATGCTTAATTCTTTCCTTCTCACTTCTCCTTACTACTTTCTATATTTTATATTGTTAAAATTGCGGTCGCCAATAACGATTCCTGGTAGGACTTCTAATTCTGTCAGAATTGCCTCACTGTAAAGGTTGAATAAATCCTGTGTGAAGACACATCCTTGTCTTAAACCACTATATTTTTTTATATTTATTGAATTAATTTTATATCCGTATGTAGGCGGTTTGCTTCCAGTATGATTTCTGGGTTATTCTAATCTCCTTCCCAAATAAATCATGTCTACCTATCAGTTCCAACAGTACTTTGTGACTTAGTTTATCAAACGCTTTTGCATAATTTATAAAACGTAGGTATTTTTGGCATTTGTATTGCTCTTTCTGATATCCTTCGGAGCGTAAAATATTACATTCTTTGTTCCAGTGTTTTGTCCTATTTCCGATTCATTACTAACTAAATTTTTGTGTTAAATTTTTTGATTTATTTTTTTAAAAATCTTTTGATTCTATATGTCACCTAAGTAAGTAAAATACAATAAAGAGATTTATTATCCATTATATACTGCCACATTTTACACATTTTCAATGTAGGTGTTTCTGTCGCACCCTTCATATATATATATATATATATATATATATATATATAAAATGTAGATTTGGTTAAAAACCAACAGCATATAATATTATCATCCAGTATCAGAATTATCAAAGACTTTTTGCTTCTTGTGTTATATGAATTTCATCATTTTATTTCATCATTACATATTGTTTCAATCTTTTATTGTTGCATTTTACATCTTAGTTCCTGTCGGCGTGCCATGACACAGATATCTTTGAAATTCATTTTATTCAGACATTCATTACTTTTCATTGACAAATTTGATAGACCATTTTAAAGTATATATGACTTTCAAAAATAAATTTATATCTGATCTGTAATCATAATACTGTGCAGAAATTGTATATAATACCCCACGCCGACAGTATAACTCGGAGTTTCATGCTTAACACTTACACGTACATTTATACATATATATTATAGTTACAATTCAAATATCGGAGTTGCGACGTAACAGACAACAGAATTTATGACATAGAAATACGAAGACGCATAAGATATTAAGTGATCAACAAAATAACATTAAAAACGAAGAAAAGATTTGTAGAATTTTATGTAATGTCAGTCTTTCTATATGGCAGTGAATGCTGAACAATTACGTCATAAATAAAGAAACAACTTGAAGTAAACAACATGGGTTTCTACTTGACAAAGAAGAATATTACAGACAGAGCATGTAATAAATAAGGAAGTTTTAAAGAGAATAGATTATAACTAAATTATTAGTAACGTCCAGAAAGAGAAAACTGAATGCTTTGGGACACAAAAATATAGAAAGAAGGCTTGGTGAATTTAAAACACAGAGGTCAACACTATACACAGAAAGCAGGAGAAACCTATTTCATAAATCTGAGCAAATGTATGGCGAAAGAAAAGGAAAGAGAAATCACAAAGGAAAAAAATACCGAGAGCAACAAAAGAGAAAGAACATGATCGCCCACGTTCTGAAATGACGTGGCACATAGATCGAGGGAGATAATTAAGGTATTTGTTGTGGTTAACGAATTATGAATTCAAGTCTTAATGAACACTACAAAATATTGTCGGGCGCCAAAGATGATTACATCCACTAAATGTATAATTAACGAATTCACACCATATTTATTTTTCTTTCATTCACGAAAAATATAGACCCTTCCGAATAGATATATTGACGCAGCATAATCTTAGTAACTACTCACAAATATATAGAAAATAATGCCAGTATCCAAAGTTATTAATTAGCTCTCTACAATATGGTGACGTATCTTTATCCTAAAAAGATCGGCTATGCTCAAGTAGCTTTCTTTCTTTCTTTACCTAAATGCCACACAAGGTAGAGGGTTACTAAATGGAAATATTTCAAGGGCTTATAGGGAGGGAGCAAGTGTTGCATATTATGAGGATATGTGGGATAGATAACGGTTGATCCTCGACTTAAAGTGGTTAAGATTCTAGCGACCGGAGAAGCATCCTTTCGGGAGTCAGTTCCACATATGAAGAGAATGAGGTATAAGGATGAGTCGACTCAGTGTACGTTTCCTGGTGGATCCCAGCTGTGAAGGTCTCTAGAAAGAATGTAGTTCGCCCGAACATCTGCTATGAAAACAGCCAATCTATCTGCTAGAAAGGGGGATGAAGGGTGGAATACAGTTTATAACCCACAAGGTGGTACAAACGCTTTTGAACACGGTCGAGACTGAAAAGTGAGGATTGTGGGGGTCAGGGCCAGATATGGCAGTATTTTTTGATGGGGGAAGGTCTGAGAGAGAGAGAGAGAGAGGAGCGGGGGAGAGAGAGAGAGTATGACAGAAAGAGTCAATCACGGTAGCAAAACCTAGAGAATCTTTATAATAAAATGGGAAATTAAGTTAGCCAATCAAATAAAGACAGTTGAAATTTCTCGGGCACGTAGTGAGGAAAGAGAGATTGGAAAATTTAACACTCACAATACATATTGGTGGCAAGAGGGACAGAGGAAAGTCGTGTATAACCTACCTAACGAGCTTGTGTAAATATTTGGCAATACGGGTATTACGGGATATAGAAAAATACAAACTTTAACAAGGGCTACAAAGGACAAGAAATTGTGGAGAGCCATGATCGCCCAAGTACGAAGGGATATGGAACATAGAAGATTCCAAATGGAATCGTAATCTTAAATCAAATGGAAAATTTCAAGAAATTAAAAAGTTGCTGTCCTCATCAGAAGAATTTATTTCAATTTGATGTGACATTTTGTTTAGTTTGCGAAACTGTCAACAGACTTAACAAAGGCAAGCTAAAGAAAATAAACACTAAATAACCTCGCCATTATATTATTACATTCTAATCTCATCTATTTCGCTATCTCTGCCATTTCAAATAGTTATTACTCTCCCCACTCTCTCTCATCCCTCACCCTCCTTCTTCTCTCCCCTCTTTCTCCCTTCTCCCCCCTCTCTCCCCCCTCTCTCCTCCCTCTCTCCCCCCTCTCTCTCTCTTTCGCTTCCGATACAGCGGGAATGATTTGCTCTGACGTCATTATTTGTTTTTCGAGTGCAAGTTAAACATTGCTTGATATTGAATTTAAAAGTAAGCATGAATATCTGAAAAAATTGGCGATACATATTCTTCTTTATTCAAAAGCTCTCTTTTTCTTCTTCTTGTAATGTGACCTTTCAAGATGTAAGCGATCACGGCTCTTCACAATTTCCTATCCTTTGTAGCTCTTAATAAATTTTGTCTTTTTGTTATCTCTCCCAAAACTTTCTCTGCCATCCATTTACTCAAGCTCGCTAGGCCGATTATGCGTTGTTTTCCTCTGTCCCTCTTGTCTTCAATCTGTCCAGTAAGCACCGAATTCTCCAAAACCTTTTTTTCATTATGTACCATAGAAATTTCAACTGCCTCTTTCTTATGAAAATTCTAGTCTCTTTTAGCTCTTAGCAATGTTTGTGCTTTTGCTATCTTTCTTAATCCCTGTTCTGTGAAACATTTACACAAGTTCCTTAGGTAGGTTTTTTTGCAGCTTTCTTATGTCCTTCTTGCCTTCAACATTCCCTGTGAGTGTTAAATTTTCCAAGCATGCTTTCCTCATTATGTGCCATAGAAATTTTGGTTGTTGCTTTTTGATTCTAACTGTTCGTTTTGTTTCCATTTTCTCTAAAACTTCGTCATTGATCACATACTCAGTCCATGGTATTCTCAGAATCCTTCTTTAGAATCATATTTTTGTTGCCTCAAATCTCTTCTTCATCTTTGTAGAGAGTGTCCAGCATTCACTGCTATATAGAAGGACTGATACTACATGACATCTCTTTTCTTTGTTCCTAATAAAATGTTTCTGTTTCTTAATACTTTGCTAACAACCATGAATCCTTCTCGCTTTCCTTCGCTACATTTTGTAGGAGTTATTGTAGTCCCTTTCCTTTGTCTATTATCAACACTGTTTCATCTGCATATCTTATGTTGTTGAGCTTCTATCCGCCAATAAATAATCTTGGTAGGACTTTTCAGAAACACTTTACTGTAGAGTTTGAATAAGTCCGGGGAAAAGACACGTCCTTGTCTTACATCCCTTTCTATTTTTGTATATTCACTGAACTCATTTTCTACCCGTATGCAGGCGCTTTGCTGCCAGTATAAGTTCTAGATTATTCTAGTATCCTTCCCAAATATGTCAAATTTACCTAGCAGCTGCAACAGTTCTTTGCGTCATATTTTATTAAACGCTTTTGGCTAATCTGTTAAACATAGGTATACATCCTTTTGCATTTGTATTGCCCTTCCCGATATTATTCTGAGCATAAATATTACATTCCTTGTACCAGTGTTTTTAACGATCCCGCACTATTCTTGTCCTATTTCCGGTCTGGTTCTGATGCAGCAGAATTCGGATAAGTTTTGTTATATAGCTCATTAGGCTGATTGTCCGATGGAGTTTGCACCTGGCTTCTTAGACAGTGCTATGAAAATTGATTTACTTAGGTATTTTAGTGTATCACCAAGTTGTATATTTTATTTATTATGTACACTATTTACAAGGACACATGGCACAGTGGATAAAGGCATTAGATCCAGTGACAGGACCCAAAGAGTGTGAGTTCAATACCCGGTTAATGCGGTGGAGAACCTGGAGAGGGGAATTAAGCAGGAGATAACTAATAACTGACATCCATTAGACATGGCACGTGGAACTAGAACAGTCTACCCCAGTGAACGAAATAAAGGGTTCAGTTCGACATTCCAATCACATGAAGAAGGCCGGAGCGTACAACGGCCGAAACGTTGTAATAAATATGGCGACAAAGATGAATAGAATAGTCCGAATAATGTAAATAGTGTACATAATACTTCATCTCAGAAATATAGACAGATATTTCATTTATTCTATCGAAAATCTTGTCAATGCTGAAATCATCAATATCAAAATCCTGGCCGGTCCTGTTGCTTTGTTTCTGTTTAATTTGGTCAGTGTTGATTTCACTTCAGATTTTAATATTTTTAGTTCTTCAATATTTCTGTGCATTGCCGATAGTTCTTTTTTGTCGTGAAAGTGTTTTTCTTTCAGTGACCAGTTCTTCGGTATTATGCATTCTGTTGATGAACATGTCTTTTGTCTTACTAGTTCTCTTTTTTTTTATGCATATCTGCATTATCAGTAAGACTCATTCTTTCTATTTCTGCACACTTTTTGTTGAGACATTCCTCTTTTACTTGCCTGCATTTATTCCCAATTTCTCTGTGAAGAGTCAAATATTCTGCCCTGTACCTTAGTGTCGGAGTTAACTCCTCCTTTAGTCCGTTAACCCTTTCACCAAGGGTCTCGTCGGAGTTAACTCCTCCTTCAGTTCGTTAACCCTTTCACCAGGGGTCTCTCTTCCCTGGCTATAAATAGCCGCTGACCCTTCGCCTATTTCTCTTTTTCCCTCAGGCCTGTGCGCCGATACCTTGAGGTAAATCTCTCTTTTTCCTCAGGCTTCCAGCCTTACCACCTCAAAAATGTGAACGCTCACCAGAGGTAACGTTTCCCAAAAATGCTGGGAACACGCTAAGCCCAATACACACACACAAACGCACATATATAATATTCACACACACTTTGTCCTTTTGTAACTGTTTTTATGTAACCTGTTATTAATATATATATTTGTATACATATATTATCGGTCTTGTGTTTTGTTTGTTTTCTTTGCATTCTTTGGACTTAATTAATAGTCCAACTTTTTCATGTAATTGGACCGGCTAGCAGGAAAATCTGAACCCACATGTGTTTCTTCTACGTCTACTCAACAACATTACAGCCACGGTCCACTACATTAGCATTGTTTTTGTCTCTTTTCCTCATATCGAGAATTTAATCTGTTATACATTCTTTCATTCATTGTCTATTTTTATTCGGGAAGATCTCTATTACTTATGTTACTAAAACATACGCTATATTCAATCTTATATACATTCGCATATGCACAAAACTGTGTTTGACTGTACATCTTAATCACTCGATTCATATCTACAATTTATCTTTATATATATTCCAGTGAGTGTCGATCTTAGTTTGAACATATATGTTATATGGGAATAAGTGTCGCTGCCAACACTTGAGTTTGAACATAGATCGCCAGTAAGCAAACACAGGGGATCCCATTATTAAAGTAGACCACGTGACCATAGAGGAAACGTATAGGTAGAAAGTAGCGTGACGTCAAAACTATTTCTAGTCTATCCTCTATTACTATAAGGATCACCATTTCTACTCTATCCTCTATACGGACCGCTATTCTCTACTCTATTCACTATACTATTTCTCTATTCGGTTCACTGTATGGATTACTATTTCGAGCGAGTATTATCGAGCAAGTACTATTAGTACGAGTTTTGTTCGAAGTGTTCAGTATCAGGAATAGAGCGTGTGTAAATATAAGAATGGACATGGAGGCCAATAACAAGTGGCGATAGATTGTTTCCTGCTTGAACAGCGATTTTCCGACCATAAAGATTTGACCTAAAGATTGCATTCAAGCATAAAATAGACTATCGCCACTTCCGTGTCTCTTCTGATATATATATATATATATATATATATATATATATGTGTGTGTGTGTGTGTGTGTGCATATAGTATATAAATTCTCTCTCTCTCTCTCTCTCTCTATATATATATATATATATATATATAAATAAATATATATATAATGAAATTATTTTAAGACATATGTTTATACATTCGTTTTATAGATACAAATATTTAACTAAATGCTCTGTTTTAAAATATATAAATGTTATATATATATATATATATATATATATATATATATATATATTAAATGTTATTAATACTGTTTATTATAAAACAGAGTATTTACTTAAATATTTGTATCCATAAAAAGAATGTATAAACATAAAATGTCTTAAAATATATATATATATATATATCATTTCTTATATATATATTATTTTCAGATAGAGTGTATCTACAAAGAAACAAGATAAACAAAAAGACAAGAGGAAAACTATTCTCCCTTGTGTGCGTGTGTGTGCGTGTGTATGTGTGTGTGTCTAGACATGATGAATGATAATGAAAATTAAATAAATCCCCAAATTACTGTTCAGTTACCCCACCACACACACACACACACACACACACACATATATATATATATTTTTTTTTTTAAGCATTTCACCCCAAGCAAGGCGGGAAGCCACTAGGACGCAAGGGGTTACAGAAAATAGGAAGATCAGATAGGAGTGATAGAAGAAAGGATGAGGGTAGTAGATAGATTAAGGCAACTGGAGATGTCGATTGACATTACACTTGAATAGCTGGAGATTATAACTCTCAGGGAAACAGGAGAAGGGAAGAGAGTTCCACAGGCGAGAGGTGCGAGACATGAAGCTATTAGAGTAGAAGAGACGGCTACATTTAGGAGTTTCGACAGTGAAGGGGTGAGAGCGGGATGCCAGCCTCGTAGGGCGCTTGAACTCATGAAGTCTGGGAACCAGCGAACGCAGCTCCTCGGAGCAATTTCCATGAAAGTATTTGTAGAACAGACAGAGGGAGGCGACGGTGCGTCTGTGAGAAAGTGACTGTAGACGAGACGCTAGGGCAGGGCCAACCATATTGCATATCCGCTTCTGGAGCCTATCAAGAACCCCGAGGCAAACAGAAGGGGCGCCAGACCATATATGGCAGCAATACTCCATGCAAGAGCGAATTGTCGATTTGTATATCTGGAGGATCGACTCAGGGGAGAAAATGGGTTAAATAGTAGGGTAAACTAGAATTTTAATTCTTGGTTGGCAAACAGTCTAGGAGAAGGAAAAAATTGAATTCAAAACTTGAAGAGAACCTTTTGGGGACCGTGTAGTTGTAAACTTTTTGCCCCATTTCTTTGTATTTAGTTCTTATGAAATGTAGATGGTTCTGCAAAAACTATCACCACTATAATCAAATCATATATACGAGGTAGTCTGGTCGTTCGATTCTAGGATTTGGACCCTTGGACTTTCATCCATATATATGTTAAGCGAATTCCTCACTGACACGTTTCGTTCGGAGAAGGAACGTCTTTAGACTGAAGGAGTTTGTCATTCACTTAGTCATTATTCGTCTGATACGTATATTTGTAGATCATATATTCCATATATATATATATATATATATATATGTGTGTGTGTGTGTGTGTGTGTGTGTGTGTGTGTGTGTCACTAGTGAGCTAGCTAAACAGATCTATCTGATAGTTTTTCAGTCTGTTCTTGTCTATCTCAGACTTTATGTATTTACATCATATCAGTCTATCAATCTAATTCTGTTAACTTCATCGATATATATATATATATATATATATAGAGAGAGAGAGAGAGAGAAAATTTAGAGGTTAATCACCTAAACAATAGCTACGAACTGAGGCTACTGACGATATTCCGATGTACTAAGTCATGTATGCAAAAAGGTCATATTGGTTTCGAAATGAAAAGCATTCTCCATTTTGAATTGGGATTGCCAGCAAAGAGAAACAAAATTGACACCTTTCCTTTCCAATAAATGCATATTCTTAAAATACAAGCATACACACACCCCTGCAGAAGTATACTCACGTGCCCACAGCATCCTCACTCAAACATAGAAATTCACGTACTCATTAGCTCCCGCTTAGACATACAAATCACACAACGATGGGAATTTTCTTAAACATTCACGTGTGTATGGGCAGACATATTGGGTATGAGTGCTCGTATTCTTGAGTTATATTCAGTTCTAAGTTCCGAATACACACAAGCGCATATCTGTAAGCTCACAACCACATTTGACTTCGGTAGAAAACACGTTTCTATTAACAAGTTTTCTCGATAATAGAAAAAGAAATGAAAAACAAAAACAAAAAAGAAGCAAAATATTTATCTACAGCAAATGTTATCACGACACTGACATTCCTCGAAGATATAGGATTTTTTTTTCACTTTTTGCTTGACACGTTATTTCTTAGTAAATTTTTTTTTATCTCGTTTCAGCAGAAATGGAGAACGTTGAATGATTCGGTTTCGATTTTTAACGTCAACCTTGGACCGGAAGTATGTCTGTCTTTTGAAGCAGAATTGTTCTCCTGGCCGCAAGTACAATAACGCAATTAAAGTTCCAGGCTTGCAATGTTTCCGTGATAAAAAAAAAACAGGTTCTTCAAAAAGAATACATAGTCTAAAATTGATAACGACCCTACCAGTAATTTTACAGGAAGCCCAAAAGATATAACAACTGAATAAGTTCAACAAAATCATGACCTTGAAATAAATACTTTCTCACTCAATCAAACTTGACAAGAAATTTATCAGTTTCACGAGAATTTTGAATTGTAATAAGAAATATGAATTGCCTGACATATAATGTGAACAACAGATTGCATATCATCGGCAAATGATTAGATTACATTAGAATGACTACGGACGTATTATAGTGACACATGAAAAAGCTTTTCTTGGCAGATAGTCGAAAACATTGAGAGCTTTTTAAATGGTATATTTCTTTTAGGTTGTTTATATTTCACGATGGTGAAAGCCCCAAATTATTTGTTTATAGCCGACAATTGATAATGGTGACCGACAGAACAGGCGAACTTTTTTGACTTGTACAATTTTTTGACCTCGCAATGGTTTTCTCTGCGTGTCTCTTTTTGGAAGGTTGGGTGAAGACAAAATGTCACATATGTCTATACTTATAGCAATTTAATCAGCTTGGCTTAGTTTTTAACTAAAATATTGCAGAACGGAAATAATTATAATTCTTAAGACACCTGGTGTTATGTGTCCCGAATATATATATATATATATATATATATATATATATATATATTACAGACTTAGGTGAGTCTATGGAATTAACACATTAATTCCATCTATATTTTACGCGCGCGCGAGTTTCCTCCCTTCCTTTCACACTCGTGCGTGTATGCGCGCGGTTTTCACCCCTTCCTTCCTCTCACAGCTAGACGTAGCAGTAAGCTGGAGGAAGGACTTCGCTAGCTCCTACTGATGAAGTCAGACTAACAGATTTTGAATTTTTTCCCGCGCGTTTCGCGGCGTCTCAAACGGCCAGCGTTTGCAAGCCAGTTGCCTCCCGACTTTCGACCTAACTAGACGGGCAACTCATTTATTCCGTGCCCTTAACCCATATGCGGGCCGGAATATCTTATCTCAACAATGTCGACTTCACACTTTACCAAGACTTCTTCTCGTCTTGAAGCTGCCCGCAGGTCAGACCTTCTCCGTTTTCGACCAGAAGACGTTCGAGACACACGACACAGTCGTGAGCAAAACTTCGTATTCAACAAGTGGCTTATTTTTATCCCTCGTCAGTGAACCAATCGTAAATACAGACAGGGATATCCTACAGACAAACAACCTTACCAAGACTTCTTCTTCTCGTCTTGAAGCTACACGCAGGTCAGACCCTTCTCCGTTTTCGACCAGAAAACGTTTGAGACACATCGTTCGAGACACGACACAGTCGCAAGCAGAACTTATCCCTCGTCAGTGAACCAGTAAATACAGACAGGGATATTCTTACTTACGAACAAACATTTTTCGTCTCCCTGGGCTCGCCGTAAACAACTCCACAAGACCATGAAACTCGCTTCAAACATTCTTCGTTTTCTCCTGGCTAGATGCCCACAGCAATCCGGTAAAATTTCCAGCAGCCAATTCAATGCCTCACCAAAAACTCTGAAACGACCGAACATTCTTTCTAACTATGAACCTGAACACAAAAATACCACACACACTTACAACGCCAAAAAAAAATCCACAGTGAGTACTCCTTTCTATCTGTGCGCACATACACCTCGTGTTTAACGAGTTTCCTTTTTCCAGAACCTTATAAAACTCTTTTTCCCGCCTTGTTCATCTTGCATTCCTATTTTGGCGCGGAACTCTTCTCTGATCTCGTACCACGAGATAATCTACTTGTTTCCATCTAATTAAAGTTACACATGTTTTACAAACAGACGTCTTTGTCATTTTATTCCGGCTATCTCTTTGATGTTTATTAATTTATGCACTCGTTGATTGACCCCTCTCCTCTCACTGTTCATTCACGCATTATTTTATTTTTTTTATACATTGTTTGTGGACTCGGTAGTTTAGTGTAGTGTCTGGCACAAGGCCACTTCGTAATAAACCAGCACTGCACGCTGCCGGGTCCGCAACAAGTCCACATGTTCTCAGAGAAAGAAAAAAGTGAAACAATTTTCAAATTTATTAAAACATATTCAGCGCCTTTCAAACCTTAAAAATTTTAGACGTACTTTAAAAATTGTATTGTGTACCTATCAGGAACAGTAATCGCGTTCACATTGCGGTAATCACTATAAGGTCTTCATGAGGATGACTTCTGTTTTGGAACCATGTGTAGAGTTGAAGACCACTCGCTTCTCAAAGGACGAAAAGTGCTGGAATTCCTGTTTGGCAAACTTGGTAATGAAGACAAAAGGCATGGATTTTAAACAAATGATAATTAATAAATTTATTAACAAAATATGTTTATAGAAAGGTGAGGAAAAAAGTAAATTCATCGTTGAAGTTATCTTTTTGATCAACACTATCTTCAATTGATGTTTCTGAAGTAATTACTTGTCACGTGTTTTGCGAAAGGAGCAAAAATACGTGTTGTCATTCCTCAGGTCGAAGTGATAAGACAGGGTGTTTTTCAAAAGTTGCACCGCCTGTAATTTTAGTCAGGAACAAAAGTCACAAGTGTAGAACACCGAGTGAGGATTTATGGTATATAGAGATGAAGTAAAGGCCAAATTTACTGTCTATAGTACCATTTATTGTTGACTCCATCTGGTTATAGTGTTGAAAATAGTTGACTATCGTCATAGTTTTATTTTTTTTTATTTGAGAGTTCGTACAGGGTTGTTGTGTCCCTTGTGGTTGACGGAAATTAATTCGTTACATTCATTTTTTCTTCTTCTTTCTCTTCTGGATTTGTACGTCAGGTCAAACTCACAGCCGATGAATCACCAACCCTTGCGTCTCGAACTGCTACCTCGAATCACGTTCCTCTCCACTGCGGTGTCTCTCTTCTCGTACGTGATTTTCTTCTTTTTATTGGGGCTGACACATCCGTGTTTCCCGTTTGATTTTTTGGTGGGACGTGTTGTCATTGGTTGATTTTTTTATAACGTTCACTGACCCACATAAACTAATTTCGGGTTCATGACCGTTACCGAGGATAGGAACAATAGAAGGAAGGAAAGGAAAGGGAATATATAGAAGAGAGGGAGAGAGAGTTTTCTTTGTCACTCACTTAGTAAAGAGGAAAGTGTATATTTTCGTATGGTGTTATTACTACCTAATTCTACTACAGATCAAACTCACTACAACTCAATAAGATCTTGCCGAAACACACTAACTCGTTAACGATTACCACACTCAAGGCGCCCAATATATGTTTATTTATATCAAACGTTAGTTCACAAGAACCGAACGGAAAAATTATGAACTCTCTGCTTAAACTCCCCACAAAATGTTTTTCCTTAATATTTCGAAAATAGCAAGTCAAATTTTCATGGATCTGAATGCCTCAGTCAAGTAGCTACAAAGAGTTTTAGTGATTAGTTACTTCAATAATTAAATTTATAAGATTTCATAGGGGAACATATAGCACATGGATTAATGGCGGTGCAAAGAAAACATACACAAAATAACTGACCAATTGATTTGCAATGCTAAGATAACATTTATTAAAACAAAATTAACAAAAGGTAAATTTAAAACAGGAGTTTCTTTTGTTAGACGTACATTCTATACACAACGAAATCTTCATTAATATGTTATAGTAGGAACTTAGTGTGTTTTATGGGTGAAGCGTTTCGCAGCCTTTTAGCTTCAGCAGGAAAAGTATATGCCAGCAGTCTGAAAGAGGGAAACCCGGAAAGAAAGTTACTTTAGGGTTCACCTGTTTTTATATTCGAGAGCTACTGTTGATATAAGGTTTATTTAGACTGCTATTGCTACTATCTTTAAGGTTAACCCTACCCCCTTTCAACCGAGAGTTATACAACAATATCAAGAAAGAGACTTTTATTATGTTAGGAAAGAACATAGTTTCTTAGGCCATCTAATATGACGAACGCCGTTTGAAGTTCTGCTTGGTGACTTCTAATGAGGGATCACCAATATTTTCTGAATATGCCTGTTTTAGTCGGTTAATGGAAATATTCTCTTGTCTATTATTAATCACAACAGTGAAATGTTTCTCTCTACGTCTTACTAGCTTGTAAGGACCTCTATAAGCTGGTTGTAAGAGATAATTGGTTGCATTGTCTTTTCCTAGCATAGAGTTACAATTTTTGAGCGATTCTGGTACATATGTTACATGGGTTGATTGTCTGAGAGATGGGAATGTTACTTCAGACATCTGCAATTTCAACATATCTACAAATGAAGCAGGATCCAAGAGTGGTTCATTTGGTTTTATTATTAACTCTCCTGGTAGACATAAAGGTTTGCCATATACAAGTTCGACTGCAGAACTCTGTGAATCTGATTTTACAGCTGTTCTTAGCCCTAAAAGTATTAACGGAATATTCTGAAACCAAGAAATATAGTTCAGTGCTGTTTTCAGGGATTCTTTCAGAGAACGATGAAAATGTTCTATCATGTGCTTAGCTCCAGGATGGTAAGCAGCTTTACGAATTCTAGTTGTACCAAGCAGTTTGGGCACCTCGACGTGGTGTAATGGTTAGAAAGCTTGTCTTGCTAAATCAATTACGACTGAGTTTGATCTTCATTGGATGCCCCATACTTTCGGCTTTGTGCCACATCTAAGCTTAGAAAATCACTTGTACCAAGTAGGTTGCTTAGGGAAGCGAAAAGTGAGGATTCAAATTGTTCTTCTATCCGTGGTCATGGTAGTGGGAACACCAAATCTGCTAACCCAACCAGTTATAAAACCACGTGCGACTGATTTACACTGATATCAGTAAGGGGAATTATTTCAGGCCAGCGAGTGAATCTATCAATGCAGGTGAGGAGACAGTAATATTCACGACAGGGAGGGAATGGTCCGGTGATGTCGATATGGACATGGTCAAATCGAGTATCAGGAACGGAAAAATGTAGGAGCTGATTTAGTGTGTCTCACTATTTTGGCTTTTTTTATGGCTTTAGTAATTTATGCAAATTATAAACCGTTTTGAAAATTATATTTGCATATTTGAATTATTTAACTTGTATATTCATTTTTAATATTGGCCTATTAGTTCTTCTTTTTCATTTTTATCTATTCAATAAAAACTAAAAAGAACACTTAAGATTATATATAACAAGAAAACTAAGAACTAAATGATATATCTCTAATATCTTAAACTGTGGGGTGTGGTGGGGCTGATAAATGACAGCATGGTAGTACTACAAAATGCTACCAGTGGGGTAAACACTTAGCTTTTGTCATATCACCATCGTACACCGGAACATATTGGTTGCTACGGAGGAATTTTAAAAGATAAACTAAAATGTAACAAGCACAAGTTTATTGATGTATGAACAGCCTAAAAGTACTTAGTAAATGAAATATCTATGAGGCATAATAGCTGAAATGGAAATGCATTTTCATTTTATGCACGTAGTCAGGATTTGAAAGACCAAAAGTACACTGTTCGAGTTCAGATGAACCTCGATATTTTAAATGCCGATTTTCAATCCGTTCGATAGATGGGTGCTTTACAGTCTTCCTGTACTTATAGAATATGCGATTCCTTGTTGTTTGTTTCTTATTTATATATTATTTATACATACATAAATTTATATCTGATGTCTGTGACTCAATTTCGAATATAGTCATTGTTTGATTGCTTTAGTTATGGGCAGCGCAAATGTAGTTTTTAGTCTTATTAGCGGTTGACACTACCTTACGCAGCTGTGACAACGTCCGGCTCGTCTTGTAATGGGTTTTACCGTAATATTTCAGTGAACTTTCATATGCTGTTTTAGTCCACCAACTGAGGCACATTCTTTTCCACACTCGCTGCAAAAAGAAATACCAAGTAGTGAATGATTGCTCTCTACATGTGACTCCTTTAATGATTTTTGATGCCTGCCCTACTTACACTTTTGATCGAACTCAACGTCAGAATTTTCTTTTTAATCATTTCACCCCAAGCAAGGCGGTAATGCCATTTGTACGTAAAGGGGTGCAGGGAATGAAAGTGAAAGAGAGGACTGAGAATAGGGAGATACAAAAAAATGAAAGGGCTTCAGTAAGACAGAAGATGGCGATTGACGCTGCATTTTAATTTTTAAAGATTGTAGTTATCGGGGAAGCAAGTAAACGGAAAGGAGTTCCACAGATGGGAAGTGCCAGAAAAGAAACTGTTGGAGTAGAAGTGGCAGTTGCATTTAGCTATTTCAACAGTAAACGGATGGGACCTAGATGCCAATCTAGTAGCACGATTAAATTCATGCATTTGGGGCACCAGGGAAAAAAGGTCGTCAGAGCAGTTGCCATTAAAATATTTGTAGAAAAGACAGATGGAAGCCAGGTCACCTCGATGAGAAAGTGACTAAAGTCAAAGTGCTAGGTCAAAACCTATCACATTGCATATCCTTCTTTAGATTTTATCAAGAATCTCTAGATGTACAGCAGAAAGACCAGACCAGATATGGTAACAGTATTCAATGCCCAGGAGGATTAGCATCAAGATCCTTATGATAATCTCTCTTTCTGTTTTCATGCTCAACACGATTCTGTTCAAATTCTCTCTTATCATTGTGCACTGCTTTTCCTCCATTATTGATCTTGGGTAAGGTTTACCGCCATATTGTGTTATTGATGCAATCTTAAAATCTCAATTTCGATTTGTACGCTGATTTATTCTCTCTCGGTCAACTCATTATAGAGAAACTGATCAGATTGTCCTTCATCCTGATCATATAATCATTCAAGTATCCATCGTAACGGGTGCTGAAGTACCAGAAGCTCTATACTGGTAGACTGCATTCGAGGATATCAACATTACTCACATACATTTATCACTGACTACCCAGTATACCCTTAATGAAATCGTTCCATCCTTTTCCGCTAAGTGACCCAGGTCTCACACGCATACAGAAAAGAAGACAAAACACAAGTATTAACCTTAAACCGTCTCAATGGTAATCCCATGCTGAGACCACAGACGTTCATCCAGTTTTCCGAATGCATTCTATCCTTCATGATTCGGATGAAGATTTCATCAAGAATATTTGTCATATTTACAGTAGTGCCGAAAAAATACACGAACGTTTCTACAGTATCTGTTTATATTTCTGAGATGACTCATGGCACAGTGGATAAAGGCGTTAGTTAGATCCAGTGACAGGACTCAAAGAGTGTGAGTTCAATACCCGGGTAAGGCATTGGAGAACTTGGAGAGAGGAATTAACAGGAGATAACTGATAACTGACATCCATTAGACATGGCACGTGGAACTAGAACAGTCTACCCCAGAGAGCGAAATAAAAGGTTCAGTTCAACATTCCAACCACCTGAAGAAAGCCGGAGCGTACAAAGACCGAAACGTTGTAATAAATATGACGACAAAGATGAGGATAATAGTCCGAATAATGTAAATAATGTAAATAGTGAACTTTTATACAAACTGCAATTTCTGGCCACATACATAAATGCTAGGCTCAACCTTGACATGAAATTCAACAACACCGACAGGACAGAGGCAAGGTTATCCAAAATAAACTCCACAAACATCCAGACTCTAAAAAAAAGTGAGTATATGAACATGGTTCTAATATATATATATATATATATATATATATATATATATATATATATATATATATATATGTATGTGTATGTATGCATGTGTGCACGAGTATATATGAGGGGCACATATTTATATATATGTGTGTACAGCTCTCTCTCTCTCTCTCTATATATATATATATATATAAATATATATAGATATATATGAGAAATGTGTATATATTTGTACAAGTATACATCAAAAAAGGCTCTAAAATGTCTATATGCTAGTATATATGTCTGTATGTATATATATATATATATATATATATATATATATATATATATATATATATACAAGTATGTGAGTGGGAATATATGTATGCATATGTGCGACCAAATATACATAAAATAAAAAGGCTCTAATATATGTATATGCCTTGGTGGGTGTGTATGTATGTATAATATATGCAATCCCTAATCCGTTATCTTATTATATATATATATATATATATATATATATATATATATATATATATATATATATATATATATATATACGTTAATGGCCACTCATGTTCGAGGATACCCGTCTACTAGGGCGGCTAGCTAATCCCTATTGCAGACGCTTGCTCAGTGTCTTTGTTCAACAAACACAAAGACCACCATAGTTACAGTTTCTGGGAGAGAAGAGTATTATTTAGCGTGATCAACAATCTGAACAAAGCCAGCACGCTCAAACCTTCGGTCACGATGACTTGTGTACGTGCTAACACAGCCATCGGCGAAATACCCATTTTCACTCACATGATATGGTTTTCAGTCTCTTTTTGCCTCCTCCAGGGCATGAGAAGATTCGAACCTGGGTCTCATGGTAAGAAAGCAAACGTTCTAACCACTTGGTCACGTGCCTACATATATGTGTATGTGTGCATTTACCACGAAGATTGAAACGCATCCATCGAAGATCGAAATCAGTAACAAATGATACAAGTTTGTTCTGTAAACGGCTCCTTCCCTGCCCCCTCTCACACTTTCTCTCCCTTTCCTTATTTTTCTCTCTATCTCTAGCTCTATCTTCCTTTCTCTTTCTCTCTTTCCTTATTTCGCTCTCTCTTTCCTTATTTCTCTATCTCTTTCTCTCTCTTTCCTTATTTCTGGCTCTCTCCTTCTTTCCTTATTTCTCTCTCTTTCTATCTATCTTTCTCTTTCTTTCCTTATTTCTCTCATTCTCCTGTATATTCTACATATGTAGATAAAATAGTTGTCTGGCAAACACCCTTGCGTAATCAAGACCCAAAATAAAGGTGTACATGAAATAGGTCTGTCAGGCCGTAAAATCCGTCGCCAGCCAGATGTCATCCTAGAGTTAGCAGGAAAGACATATCTCTTCCAATTAGGTAACAATAACTATGTTAGACACTGCAACAAACAGGAAATACACTCTCATCCTTTCGTTTACGAACGGAAGCCATTATCCTACCTTTCTCTCTCTCTCTCTCTCTTTCTCTCTCTCTCTCTCTCTCTCTGCCTATATATATATATATATATATAAGTAAAAGAATGGATTATTTTTATTTATTAAATGATAGATTTTTATTATTAAATGTTATTTTAGGGGTTACTCATATCTGAGGAGATGCTTCGTCTATTTATGAAACTGTACGTTTATTTATATATAAAGAAAAGGATGGATTTTTTATTTTTTTAATCTGACAGATTTTTTGCTTATAAATTTATAAATTATATAAATTAGGTTATGTCTTAGGAGATACTCGTATTTGAGTAGACGCTTCATTTATATTCGAGAAATCTTATATATATATATATATATATATATATATATATATATAGGTAAAAGGTGAAATTTTTAGAAAAAATATATACAAAAAACATGTACAGAGAAAATAACCCCCTCTCTTCTGGGGAGGTCTTTTAGCTGACGGGGTCGATTCCATAACAAAGCTGCATTCTTCGTTCTCGGCTGGAGGATCGCTAGTTGGTTTGTACGTAAAATGAGAACTTCAACAAAGGGGATTTAAAACTTATCTATTTTATTAAACACGTCGGTGTGTACATTTTTAACTAGCGAATGGATTCGCTCTATCACCCCACTGTGGAGCAAGTACCCCGAGACACAAAATAACCACGTCTAATGTGTATGACGTAAAACTTAACTCCCTGAAAACATTTTCTAACTCTCACATTCCCACGTTCTGCTCAGTCAATCAAAAACCACATCCCTATTTTGTCTACCATCTGACCTCAAGGTCAGCCTCAAAAGATCTGAGTCAAATACATTGTCACTAAAAAATAATAGTCTGAAACTATTATTTAACAATAAGATTTGGAAAAACACCTAATATTTATACGTATTTACACGTAATATTTATAACACATGTATTTTACAGAGAAATATTAAAACTGAAGTTGTTTTACTTACTTGTAGGTTTTCTGAAAAAAATTGTTTTACTTTAACCGGTTTCGCTTTTAGCTTTTCAAAATTTTGTAAATGTGTATATTCCCATGTGTTGACGCTTATGCCTTGAACAAATGAAAAAAAGTCAATGGTCGTAACTGGTTTTATATGTCGCTTATGGTAAGGAAAATATGACAGAAACTATTTTGAGGGACGTAACTCCGGTTTATGCAATGAACTGAGTATTGGTTTAAACTTGCTGATAAAAAATGTTTCTTTATTGATACGCTTTTCTTCGGTGGTTTTGTAGTCGCATTAGTAGAATGAAAAGATTTTTGGCAGAATTCGTCCTCCGCATTCCTCTATATGTTGGCTAAGGAGTATTTTTCTGGTGTGGTGATCCTTAATTTGTTGGCGATGAACTGCCATCCTTTTGTCTGGCCGTTTTGGCAAATGTAATGTTTGTGGCAACGTTTACATGTTATCATATATATATATATATATATATATATATATATATATATATATATATATATTCTCTGAGTTGCACGAGAAATCATTTTTATTTTAATTTGGATCCGTCTTTGAAATAAATTCGTGGCAGAGGAGTCGGTTACATCTTTTTACCCAAGGTTCTTTAATTGTGGTCTGCAGTTTTGCGCTTGTCAGGATCTTTAGTGATTTTGGTTGTCGTTTACTTTTTATGATTGGATATTTTTGAAATAGGTTTTTCATTTTTTGTTCTTTAGTAGAATAGGTAGATTTAGTTGTATGTGGATGTAGATTTCTGTGTTCTTTGGGCTGAATGTTGAAATATAAGGGATGAACTTTTTTCCTTTTTGTTCCTCGAAGTGTATGGATATTAATTTGTTTTTTTCAATACTATTGTTGATTAAACTTTGAGAGTATTTTCTTTTGATGAGTATTTTCCCATTCTTCTAATCTGTGGTTACTTGTACAGATTCACTTGGCTTGATTGAGTGGAATGTTGGCATGAGTCTGCTTCGGATGGGAAGATGCAAAAAGGAGATACTGTCGAGAAGTGAGTAGGTTTAAAATATATGTCGTTTTCTAGCTTCTTTTTGTTATTAATGTCTGAAATGGGAAGTTTTTTGTTGCTGTACACAATAGTAAATTGGATGCTAGGATTTATATTATTAATGGATGCTTGGAATGTCCTTAGTTTATCAAGAAACAGTCATCTAGATATCTTTTCCAGTATTCTTTTATGTTGTAGTTGAAGTCATTCCCATAGATTTCCGAGGTTCTTTCATGGATTTTTAGTTCATGGTATACCATGAGTAGGTTGGCATATGTTGATGCAACCTTTGTCCCCATAGATGTTCCTGATTTTTGTCGGTAGGATGTTTCATTAAACATAAAATAATTGTTTTTAAGATGAATTCAAAGCTTTCTATGATGAAATTTATGTTTGTTACCTTATGAGGGAACGTTTCTAGCCAATATTTAATGGCCTCTATTCCGTAGTTGTGTGTGATATTGCTATATAGATTCACAACATCCATTGAGACTATGTAAGTATTATGGTTTACATCATTTGGTAGATGGTTGAAAAAAATCTCGATCATTTCGCATGACGCTCCGACCGATTTATTGTTTTCTTCTTCAAAAAATTATTCTACTAGCTTTAGTCTTCTACAGAATCCCAAAACATCATCTTTCATTTCTGCTACCTTTGGTTTTTGGATTGTTGGTGTGAATTTTAGTCCTTTACATAGGATGTCTATTTGTGTGGGTGTTAATGGTTTTTGTGAAAGATTTAATACTTTCGGTTTCTCGTAGTCATGGAATATCTCGTTTCTATGTACTTCTTGTTTCTCACTATGATAAATCGCTAGTAAAAAGCAAAAATATTATCAACTCCAAAAGGCAAAAATGCAGCCCTTGATTAATTCTAATTCTATCTTAATCTTTGGTCTCTCCACTCACCACTGACGCAAGAAAAACAAGATTTTTTTTTGTGATGACAACGCATACTCATTACTACTTTTGTGATGCCAATTAATACTCGTTGTTAGTTTCGTAATGCTTGTTGTAGTAGAGACTTTGTAATCGCAGATACAACTATAACAACACCGTTGAAAATACTGATTTCAGACGCCTTCGAATAACACTCGTACTAATAATATTTGCTCGATAATACTCGCTCGAAATAGTAAGCACCGAATAGAGAAATAGTATAGTGAATAGTATAAAGATAGAGGATAGTGTAGAAAGAGTGATCCGTATAGTAATAGAGGATAGAATAGAATTGGTGATCGTATAGTAATAGAGGACAGAATAGAAATGGTGACCAATTAGACGCCACGCTAATTCCCATATATACATTACATTTGCCATCACGTGATCTACTTATTCAAAATGGGATCGTCTGTGTTTGCTTACTGGCGATCTATGTTCAAACTCCAATGTCGACAGCGACACTTTATTCCTATATAACGATTTTTAACCAAAATTTCGATCGTTCTAAAAAGGTTAAAAATATAATTTAATAAAAAAAAATCCTTTTCTCTTTCCTCCTAATGATAGCATAAAGAATTTGACCATAAAACTATTTTTATTAACCTTGGGTCATTTTTTCATCATGGTACGCTCATTTTTTTAGCGAATCTGTGGAGGTACCTATATATAGTTTCCAGAATTTGTTTACAAAGACAGTTTTCTCTTTTTCAAAAAAAGAGGGCGCTGAGGGCTTTGCTCGCACAATAAAAATATAAATATACGCGTGCGGGAGTTGAAAACTCGTGTTAACGCTCCAAGAGGAAGTACAATGTGTTAATATGGGAGCCCAAGTATTGTTGATACATTCCTTATTTTGGAACTTGAGCGCGTATTGATCTGTATATGTGATCATTTACAGTAATCCGGCTATATTACTTCTTGTTCTTCTTTAATTTTTTACATTCACGGTGATGGCTCCAGAAAAAAGAATGTCTCCTCACGGAACATTTGCTACTGATAATTTTCCACGTCATTCTGTCAGCTCTTTTTGTAAAGCAAATGGCAATTTCATCTGCGAGACATTTTTTGCTCATTCTTCAACGTGTTAACGCTTCGTCAAATGACGGCAGTTCCATTAAAAAAAGAAAAGCGAAAACATTTTTGCTAGCCTATTCGAATACCTCCTAATGTCATCCACGGCCAGTGGCGTGTGTACGATAAGTTGAATGTCGGTCACTGATTGGACGCTGTTAATAGCTTGATTGACAAATCAAATCTTTTATAGCATTCACCTTTTGAAGAGAAAGCAATGAAAGACTCGCAAGCCGCCGGTATCAGCTGAGCATACGTAAGCTTCAGCACATGTTCTATGCTGTTAGAGTTGGCAATTACATTCACTTCAAATCCAATCATGATGTGCTGGCCACGTTGGAAAAATTCAATCTGTCGACATTACGAAATGCAGCGTCATGCCTCTCACGTCAATCACGCGTGAAAACGCGAGAAGTATTTTCGTTTCCTTTTGAAAGGAAAATGAAAAGAAATATACATGATTAGAATATTTCTTTTGAGGGCGAAATGAACGATCTAAAGAGACTTCCAAGTCCTCATAACCTGGAACTGATTTACCGGATCTGACAGAAAATGAAGCAGAGACGAGGTTACTGGTGTACAACGTGTAGACGATTACACGCAATTATGATTGATAATTGTGTTTACAGCATAAAAGACGTAACCATCATACACATGTCTGTAGGAATAAAAAAAAAACGAATCCCACACTACTCAATATATGAAGATGTGTGAAGATATTGATCGATTGTCTGTAAATTTGATTTTTTAATTTACTCGGCTCAACTCACGTTCGTCATTCATCAACGTTATTGTATTAAGTGAACCGATTTCTGTATGCGATCGTGTTTGTTATAAAACAGCAAAAGTGTCACACAGTAGCGAAACTTCTGTTAGGACAATATAGTTAAAAAGGCTCTTAGTTAAAGATTAAGGTGATTTCTAGATCAATTTTTAATTTAATTTAGTATGGATTCTTTGTAGCCAATAATAATAACAATAATAATAATAATAATCTGTTCTTTTGTTTTTGCATTCTTATGTTTGCTACAATCGCAACATTGAAGGAGAGAAAGTAAAATTGATAATATCACTTAAATAATTCTACATCCATTTTGTAAAAAATAATATTTTATTGCATATATATATATATATATATATATATATATATATATATATATATGTGTGTGTGTGTGTGTGTGTGTGTGTGTGTGTGTGTAAAACAAAATAAACGAATCGTTATTTCACTGGTATAATGAATTAACGTAAAAATGTTACTCTTTTTATTTATTTTTTCTTCTTCTATAATGAAAATGTCCACAGTTTATTAAAAACAAACTATTTGTTTCAAGTTTAAGTCTGTATCTTAAAAAACATGCTGGTTAGGGCTTCGTAGTACAAGTAAAGCTAATTTTAAACTTTGATTATAGAGAAACGAGTGCTGAACTGCTACGTAATATCAATACCCTTGTAATACTGGACAATGTCACCACAAAAATGAAGCCAGCAGAAATCTGGTTCTACAGAAGGATGCTGAGAATACAATGGTTGGAGTGAGTAAGCAACATGAAAGTCTTAAAGAAAATGGCAACAAAAAGAAAACTATTTACATTACTTATATGCGGATTATTGTCATCATCATTGTTGTTGTTTTTATCAAAACATTTCGGATGTTGGGCCACTCCGGCTTTCATCAGGTGTATGGATTTAGAACTGACCTCTTTATTTAAACTATGAGGGTAGATTGTTCTCGTCCTCCTGCCCATGTCTAAGGATATCACGTCTAGTTATTAATTAGTATTGCTTAGTGATCGATCGGCCCGTTTCTACTGAAAACAACTACCCACTGTTTGGATTGAACTCACAATTACTGTCACCATATTCACGAATCAACGCTTTAAATCACTAGGCTGTTGTACCGTGGGGCAATTCTGTGCGGAGAATTGTGGGGCTAAAAATCTTCTCTGGGGGCGGGGACGAAACATGTCTTGTTACTACGGCACCCTGTGGTTTATACAACGTCACCTAGCGCGAGGTAAGCGAAATCTCCTCGGCCGACAAGATGGGATAATCCCAAGATGTTTAACGTAATAATAACTAAGAAATTTTATCAGGAATACTACTTGCTTATTTTTATTTTATTTTATTTTTATTTATTTATTTTGCTTTTTAACAGGAGTAGAGGTTTATTCCTTGTTCGCTGTTCAGAATCGGGTTTCCGGTTCATTCTAAAATTTTTTTCATTCTCTTTCACTCCCAGTAGCCCCTTGTGTCTTAGTTCCGTTATTGACTTGCTTGGCACGAATTGATTAAAAAATATATGATCTTTAAATTTTTAGTGATTGATAAGCATGAATCGTAAATATTGTCTCTGTCAATACATCAAATGTCTACTTAAAAAACATTTACTTTAAGATTTCGCAGGGAAAAAGGCCTCAGGAACAATATTTGGAAAAATATATACGGTTTAAATTTGAAACATTTTTCTTGATTTTGGAATTGCTACCCGTATGAAGTCAGCTTTTGATAAATTTTACTCCATGAAAATGAGCAGTTTATTATAAAGTGATGTTTAATAGAGTCTACTTTGGCCTACTATTTACCCGGCTAGTGTATTCAGTCTGTAATGGATGATCAAAAGCTAAGCTTATTATATAATATAGTCCTTTCTTATGACTGAGTTAATTGCGTCATTTCCCTAATTGAGCCTATTTCGACGGCAGGTAAAAAGCTAAGATTTCCAATGCTGATTTTCAAGAAAGACAATACATTGGCTTCTTGGGAGGATGACATATTACAATTTCCTTATCCATACTCCTCCCTAATTTGTCTCTTTAATTTTCAGTAATTTAACACTTTATTACAACAAACTATCTATTTCAATTGTAAATATGTATCTTCAAAACATGCTGGTTAGGGCTTAGTAGTACAAATAAAGATAACTTTTTAAAATTTTGGCTCTTTAATTTTCAGTAATTCATTGATGAAAATACACTAAAAGTATACAAGTCAGTACACCAAAAATTTATTTCAAGATTTAACAAAATATATTGTCATCCACAGATAGACAGTTTCGCTGTATCACAGCTCATCAGTATGGCTAGACACCAGATTGTCTCAAGCCGGGATCGAAACCTGATTGATTTGGCATCAGTCGGAGATTTTACCCCTAAGCTATCAACGCCCGATAGAGAGAAAGGTGAATTTTTGCGTATTTATTCTTTTGAATAAACACACCAGTGACCTAGAGGGCTCAATTCATGGAAGAGTTTTGCATTATCAGCAGTAGTAGTTACTGTTTACAAATTCACGCTTTCTCTCCAGAGTGCTCGACCGAAATTAAATTTTTCGGGGGTGTAGAGTAAGCAATAATTTAGATAAAAAATGAGCACGGCCAAGTAATCCCTGACAAATGCCATGAAGGGTCTCGAATCTTTCCACGATTCGAGCTACTAAATCTTGGGAAGATTGGATTTGATTTTTTTGTCTGCATTTGATATTTTTCCCCTTCTCTGTCGTGTGTTCTTGTATGCGAATGTGGATTTTTGCCCCATGGTCGTTTTAGGTCGTGAGCGTTTGATAGAAAACTAGTTAGCTGGTTACTTCCGTGGATACTTCACTAATGTAATACAGAAAAGTCAATGCTACCTTGGTTGAAATTTATAAAATATTTCTATTAAAACATTTTTCCATGTCCGCTAAATGTTATTGCTCTTTCCAGTACTGATGAGGCGCTTCCTTCTTAATCTTTTTTTTTTGATGTAGTGTGGTACATTAACCCTTGATTATGTCATTATTTTCTTTTTGAGTTACATGTGATATCTATTTTAGTTGTTGATGCTATTGAAACTCTTCAAATGGTTTCTGTTATTTGACATAGTTATTTGTGATTCTGTAGCGCCAATTCACGAGGTTCAAAGAAGGATGGTCTTCTCTAAGACCTACAGGGTTCATTCAGGCAGTTCGAAAGTTCATTCGTGTGAAAGTCACGATCTGAAGAGAATATTTAAGAACCTGACTCGAGTTCTGAAGTTAATGTTTTGTGATGGACAATGCTACCACTAGCACAGCCTATTCGATGTCACAATTTCCTATACTAAATTTGCTATAACTGATCCCTACACCTATGTATTTGAAATGTTTAGTATTTATTAATTTTACATTCTTAACTTTTAGAATGAAAATTCTCCTTTGATCGGACGAAGTTATAAATATTTATTGGGGTTAGCTTAGCATTGCACATAATCAAATAGGGATTGGCAGATTCTTTTGCGTTTAACTACCAAATAGACAATACCAGTTTGCTTTGAAAAGCAGCATTCGATTTTCCTGTTTTTTACCATGACTCGAACACAATGCTGCTGTCGATGAAACCTTCATAACTATTTAACCAACCAAGCTGATCAATGTTTATCAATACGTTTAGATTATTCTGGCACAATGTCATTGGTTTGTGGGATTTTAGATGAGATCGAATAAGCTTCAGTGTTAAGACGAGCTTGATGACCATGAATCTAAGTCAAATCGTCATTTTTTACTCTATTTAGTTAATTAATCCGGTGTTTAGATTAGGTGGTGCAATGATTAGATGTTCAGACCGAGAAATCGTTGAGTCGATTTCGAATTCCTGTCGTGAGTGCTACATTCACTTTCGCACAAAAATTTTTGGAAAAAGAATGAATCCATCTCTTCTCCCCCTAACTATAGGTTAAATAGCAAGACAGACTGGAGCCAGTAGTCATCTTTGACAACCAGTATAGGAGAAGGAAAACTCTGAATTCAAAACCGTATGTGATCCTGGTGGTGCACGCCCTTGAATTGTAACTAAGGCCCGCTCAACATGAGCTGCAGTATAAACCTCAGTTTGGCTCTGTAAGTGTTGGAGAAACATAAATGGACCTCAGTAGATTGACATGCTCGGAAATTAGCAGCTATGCTGAAGATGAGAAACCGCACTGACTTGTAGTCGAAACAGACATGATGATGAAAGAGTGGGACACCCATCAAAGATCGAACATACGCTATACAAGACGAGCTAACCAGTGCTTCGTCAAAGATATTTTATACTTTTAAAAATGTATCGATTGTGTTCTTTATGGATAAATATCCGTCGATATCGAAAGTAGCACTGTGAGTACAGATAAAACCAGACAGAAATGCATTTCTTTGTAATTACGGTAATAATTATGGTAAGTTGCAGATACATTTACAACTTGTACATAAAATTATAAGTGATTTTTCGTTTAACAAACAACCAGAAAGTGCTTGTATTAACCGTAAACAAAATCGTTTTCATATACACAATCACACACGTAAATATATATATATATATATATATATATATATAGATAGATAGATAGATAGATAGATAGAGAGAGAGAGAGATCAAATATGGATCGGAAATCAGACAGGATGATAAAATAAAAGAACAAATAGGAAACGTTTATCAATCTAACATGTTTCACTTTTATTAAAGCTTCGTCAGAGATTGAGAGAAAACAGACAAAAAGACAGAAAATATGGTATTTTCAATTATGTCTTAAAGGTGAAGATAAAAGCCCGCCTATAGAGACACTCGCACACAAGTACAAATAGACATTCCCATACATTACTCTCTTAGACATACAAGAATCTTCACAAAACTACATACACATAGAATAATCCACAGTTTTAATACACGTGACACGTGTCTGGCCAATGAGAAGTTAGTCAAAAAAGGGAAAGAAAGATAGAGAGGGGAGAGAGAGAGAGAAGAAGAAGAATTTTTTTTTAATATCTGTGAAGATATTTACTTGCCAATCAAGAAGAAAAGGCTTTCTGTTTGAGAGGTTTAATAATGTGAAGTAGTCAAATTACGGTTACTAGAAATACACGTGAAAATTACACGGTTTCCCATTTTCATTTTCTGATGAATCTTAATTCTTCAGTTAATAATTGAGTAAGCTCATGGCGAGTTCTACGACAATAAAATACTCGTAGAAATTACCCTATTGCATCGTTAAATATTTGAGCTTAACAACTTTTAACAAAATATTGTAATAACATTCATGAAAAGATTTAAAATTGATAACTTTTCCATTTCACTGAAACAGATGTTAAACACTTTTTCTTTCTTTCTTTCTTTCTTTCTTTCTTTCTTTCTTACGAAAACCAAGTAGCGTCTTTGGCATGTTTTTTCACGCAATCAAAATTGAATAGTCGATTATTTATGAGGTATTGGCAGGAGATGTTACACACTTCAATATTCCTTCCTTTCTTTCTTTCTTTCTTTCATGTTCTCACTGAAACCAAGTAGCATCTCTGGTATGTCTTTTCTGTATTTCGATATGATCAAAACGGAATAGTCCGTCATTTATGAGGCTATTGCATGGCGCAGCGGTCGTGCGAATTAACTAAGAAATGGTGGGATACGCAGAATTATCATGAGATTATTACTATTACACACACACACACAAACACACACACACACAAACACACACACGCATATATATATATATATATATATATATATATATATATAGAGAGAGAGAGAGAGAGAGATGAGTGTGTATGCCATCAGCAGCAACAGAGTCCATTGGTGGACAACGTCCTTTTTGGACTTGCTCATATATATATATATATATATATATATATATATATAGAGAGAGAGAGAGAGAGAAGAGAGAGGAGAGGTGAAAATAGTCATTGAATAGATATGTAGATATATAACAAAACACGAATCGCATCTAACAAAATCATGGTGATAAAAACAGATTGTATAGCGCCATGCGCAAATATTTGTCATCACGTGATCCCGTTTTCGAACCGTTGTCTAGTTGACCAGTTATTCCATCGGTGGTTTATACAAAACTTGCTCGGACATCTGGCAAAAAATAAATAAAAAATGCATTCGAAAAAAAGCGAAAAGAAAAAGAACACTCCATCCAGAATTCTTTCTTTTTTATATGTCTACCCACTATTCTACGTAACACAATTTTTAAATTAGAGAGAAAGGTGGGGGGGTAGAGAAAGAAAGATAGAGAGAATAAATGAGAGAGGATTATCGGAGAATCTGTTGCTACTTATATTCTATACCTACTCTCGTCAATAAAACAGGAAGAAGAATAGTGGACATTGAAGAATCGAGGATATAAGTAAGAAAATAAAACGATTTCTTTTCTAAGCTATTTTTTGTAGATCCAACCAAATGCAGCTACCAATGGCTCGTCGCAAATCAAAACAACCCGATTGCCAGTCAGCGCTTTAAATCAGCAGTACGCCGTTTACTGTTCGGCACTCGGTAACCTTTAACATTATAAGTATTCAGACACTAAGTTACCACGCCCAACTAAAATTCCCGTTAGCTAATTCCTATAGCTTAAAGCAGTAAAGTTTTAAATATCTGCGTGCACGCATCATAACCGTTAAAGAGAAAAAGAGACTACATGGGTATCTCAAGTGTTTTCAATATTCCAACGCTCCCCACGGTGTTCTTGCTGGTTTGACTAATGCTGTTGTCAAGATGGTTCCAATTCTTTCTTGGATTTACGATTTTTCTATTCTTTTCTCAAAGATTGTCGGAGCCATACCAAGCCTTGCAATAATGATGAGTAAAATCGGACTTTTTTTTTCTTCTTTTTTTTTGGTGGCGGGGATTTCCTGACTGCTAAAAGTATGAAGAATGTGCTACTCGTATCTCAAAAGCCAGGAGGATCTGCTAAAAGTGAAAATCTTTATTCTAAATCTTGTTTTTTCTTCTGGAGGCCCATATAAAGATTTTTTTTTAATCATTTTTTTTTTCACTTTTTTAACGTTTGCTTTGTAATCTGACACTACAGCCAAACTCCCTTAAAAGCCCAGTTATGCTTTATCATTTTTGATGATATTTCTTTTTGTGATAATAACTTTCTGGCTTGGTTGATGCAATGTATCGTTGTTTCGAAATCAAAACTTATCGTCATTAAGGGATATGCTTACCGGCACTGTAAATGTTCAAATTCCCACCGAGGCTGTGGCATCCGCTTTCACACAAAAACTCTCTCTCATGTAACTTGGTTTTAATATCAGAGCAGACTGCGAAACCAGTCAAGAAGAAGGAAAACCCTGAATTCAAGAGAAATCTGCTATATTTGAAAACCTGTATTCTAAATCTTGCTTCTTCTTTTTTTTTTATCGGGATTCCTATCCTAACATATCGAGACATTGTTCCATTTTCTACGTTCGTTTTGTAATCTGCCCATACAGCAAAATCCGCTTAAAAGCCTCGTCGTCTTTCATCACTTTACACAAGGTTTCTTTTTATATCTACTTTCAAGCTTGGATGAGACGATGTGTCAGTCTGAAAAGGGATGAACTCCATCAGACTAACCTGTCACTGACATATTCACTGCTGCTACGGCTGCACGTGGTGTCCCAACGGCACTAATAGGTTACCAGATTCGTAGTGTCACACTTTACTTAATAAAGGTAGTGCTACTGCTCTTTCTATAAGAATAGTGATGGCAGTAACACTACGATGAGGTGCAAAAAAAGTTTTCAACGACCCAAATCTGATCAAACAGACTTTATGAGCCAAGTCACTTCAGGATGTGAATAATCATGGCTCTCTACAACTTCCTTTATGTTGTTGTTTTAATAGTTATTGACATGTTGGCATTTATCCACACGATCTCATTAAGTAGATTAATTGCTGTTTCTTTTGTTTGTCTTGCCTCCAATATGTTCTGTCAGTGTCAAATTCTCCAAGCCCCCTTTCCTTATTATGCGTTCTAGAAATTGTAAGTTTCCTTTTAGTTACTATTCTTCTTAAAACTTCCTCATTGCACACATGTTCTGTCCCTTATTTTCTCAGCATTTATCAGTAGAACTACATCTCTGTGCCTTCAAACCTCTTCTTCGTCTGTGAGGGAATTGTCTAACAATCACTGCCATATATGTGCATAGATATTCTAGAGCAGTTCAGCTTTGCTTAGTTGCTGAAAGACATATTTCCTTATTTCTACGTGTCTTTGAATTTCTGTGCCACATTTTTCGTTGACTCTTACTACTCAGAAAGTTAAATTTCTGTGCCAAACATTATAATTTTTAAAATCCTTTCTTTATCAGGCAAGAACTTTACAGAAATCTCTCGAAAAACAGTAACAAAATAATAATAATAATAATAATAATAATAGATCTTTATTACTAGGCTAAGGGATCAAGCTTAGTCGTTGTAAATAAAAAAGAAGTAAAATCTGTGTAATTTTGCTTGGAACTATTCTAGCAGGCTATGTAGCGTTGTGCTAGGACTGTGGAATTTGTACAATATAAAGATAACAATCATATCCATAATTATAAGAGCACTTGGAACAGTTTCAATGGCATCAGGAAGACTAATTCCAGATAATAAGATTACTAATAAGATTGTAACAATAACAACAAGGATACTGAAAAAAAAAGGTTGGAGATTTGTGGCAACGTACTATCACCAGATACCATTAGATAACTCAGATGTGAATCTTCTTCCACGTGTCGTGTCCCTTGAAGATGTGGACGACTATGGCTCTCCACAACCTCCGATCCCTTGTTGAATTTAGAAATTTTTGTCCCTTTACCAAACCTCTCACCACTCGTTCCGCTATCCATCCACAAATCTAGTGTCAGGCAGGTGGCTTGCTACCGTCATATATCCTTTTTTCTTTCTTTCGATATATCCTGTGAGTGTCGAATTCTCCAAGCTCTTCATTCTCATTATGTGTCCTAGAAACTTCAGCTCTCTTTTTTTGATTCTATGTATACATTCTTTTTGTTTCCATTTTCCTTAGGATTTCTTCATTGCTGATGTGCTCTGTTCATGGAATTCTCAGCATCCTTCTGTAGAGCCATATTTCTGTTGCCTCCAGTTTTCTTTTCATCTGTGAGAAGATTGTCTAGCATTCATTACCATACAAGAGGTTTGATATGACATAACATAACAGTTCAACACTCTTTTCTTTGCTCATAATGAATTTAATAATAAAATTATTATTAATAATAATAATTATTATTATTATTAGAAGTAGTAGTAGTATTCAAACATCACCTTTTTACAATATTACTGATAAAAGACACTACTACTATAAACACGTTAACTGCCAGTGGTTAATTACGAAATCTGACTTCAAACGCCAACTTTATATTAGCTGAGGCAATAGATTTTTTAAGTGTTGATTTATAGCCTCAAAAGGAGTTTCAGCATTGTTTTAGCACTAAAAGTATCACTGTGAATAAAATCGTTGTTGACGCTCGTAGATGAAAATGTAGCAGAAAATGCCAGGCGCGAGATAACTCGTAGTCGGCACGAGATAACTCGTAGTCGGCGTCATAATAAAAACTCGTGGTTGGCGGTCAATATTTTAATAATAGCAATTCCAAGCTCTTGAAATATCAAGAAGAAAAGAAAGATTTGTCAGGTATCCATTCCAGCAAACCAAAGGACGTAAGAGTGAAATTGAAAATTGATTGAGTACCTTAATGAATATATGGATTTTGCCAGATAATAAAATAATGATGAAATATGAAAGAGACAATTGTACCTATCATTACTGGAAAACTTGGAACGATCCGGAAGAACCTTGCAAAAACAGCAAAAACAAAGTATTGTAGAAGACCTGGAAATCAAAAGAATGGAAAATAACTACGACAACAGCATTACAATAATAATGGGTAAGAATACTGAATGTAAAAGAAACTTGCTGTCACTTGATCTCCTGCGAAAACCATAAGATATGGCTGATACGAAATATCATTTCGACAATATTAACTGCTATTACTTTATATATTAATATGTTCGTTCACCTGTCTTGTGATTATCGCTGGGGTCTGAGTGGCAACATGTCTTCTCAAATCTCCAGTTCACCAGCATTGTTGTCTAATTCGTCTGGAAATTTCATAATGATGTAATCTTGATTTTAATGGTTTGATCGTAAGTCCGCTAAATATGTCCAATATGACGCTAACCTTCATGATCACCTCATTTTTTTTTTCATTTTTTATTTCATTATACCATTATTACTAGTGTTATATTTGAACGCATTGCCGCCGTTTAGTAAAACGTAAGATTACAAATACTGGGAAATTTATCGAGATCAAATTGCGAGCTTCAAAACTGGGTCGAGAGAGAATATTGACTTTGTGAAGTGCGCCTGCGCAGATCATGTATAAACGGGTGAAGAGTTTCAAACTCGAGATTTCGTGATTCACATGTCTCTCGAGTTTTTGTTTGTTTATTTATTTATTTTATTTTTACTGCTCGTGTTGTTGTTCCCACCGATAAATGGAAATATGTAAAGATTCACCCTGTGTTCAGTTTATGAAATCGAACCTTTAGGATGAAGTTGATCTTTTGGTTCATTCAATACATTGACAGTGGCTCATCAAAAATGTTCTGTAAACTCTCTGTTTATGAAATTTGTAATATCACAGGAAGGATTTACTATGTAACTACGTCAAAACTTTCACGAGAAAGATTAAAAGAAATAGGAACAAAAAGAAAACGTGTATTTATAATCAGAAAGAGACACTTGAAATTTCTGAGACACAAAACGAAGAAAAAGGACTTGGACATATTGAAGGCAGAGGGAAGCAGCAAGCTGCCTAACAAGCTTGTGTAAATAGATGGAAGAACAGGGACTGGTAAGACTAGTAAAAAGACAAACGTTGCTTCAAGTTACGAAGGATAGGAAGTTGTGGAGAGCTATGATTGAAGGAACATGACAATAACCCAATACAAGGTCCAAAAGCCACTCAAAGTAGAAGGTTATATCTTTTATCTAAAGATAATATTGTTGCTATAGCGAGTAACCTACATACAAACATTACTTATAGATACAAAAATAGGAAGTTGTGGAGGGCTATGATCGTCCATATTCTAAAGAAATACGGCACATGATAGAAGAACACAGTAAATTATTGAGGTAAGTGAGGGAAATGAAACACTACTTTGTATTATAATCCTGATTGCGTTCGAATCAATGATGAATATACAAGTTTTCATTTTTTTCGTTTCACCACTCGCTAGCTGAGCTTAGTAATTTTCTGCACCAACAAAATCAATATTTGGGGGATGCAGCGGGAAATAATTTGATGATTAATCTCTAAATCCTGCAATTTTTACCTAAAATGTGTTTCGGTAAGTTTCAAACCCCAATCCGTGTGTTGTGCATTGAAAATAAAATAAAACCCAATTATTCGGACATTGAGATATACATTACTGACAGAACAGGGTTATTTTTGATTTTACCTATAATTAACGAACTGTTTGTTTGGACTTTCGTTTTCAATAAATATTGACTTTTTTCCAAAGATGTTTCAACAGGATTCCAAGGAGATCGCTTTTAGTCATATCAAGACTGCATGTTTTGTAACTGTCTCTTCGATCTGACAGCATATTTCTCAGTTTACAATACAAAAAATTTCATGAGTATACTTAAACAACAAGTGTAGGGTTATTGTTTTATAAATCATTGACACTTTCAAAGTTGAATGCCTTCTAATTTTTAGTGTGAGAATCGCTTTCCGTTTAATTCAAGACTTCATCAATTTTGTAATGAAGTGTCGTTGTACATGACAAATGAGAACCCGAAACTTAATATCCCGTAAGAATACGTATTATTTCACTCTTGTACTTGATCAATTGCTATCGTCCAGTTTGTATGCGGTTGCCACGGGCCTCGGGCTCTGAGTCCCGCATCCGACCTTATATTTGCCTGCGCAATGTCTGATACAGACTGTTCATCTGGCCTGTGATAAGGTCCATTCCCACGCTTGCAACCCTGGTGCAGCAGGGGCGATCACGTTAGTCTGCACTTGGTGGTTAGGAGGGTATCTCAAACCAACCCGGCATCCGTCTTCTCTGACGACGCTCTGAGTGCAAAGTCTATGATCTGAGATAAGCTCTCTACTACAATTTGAAACAAGATGTCAATGTTATTGGAACATTAAGGTATAGTCATTTATGAAAGAAAACATTTCCTTTTAGTGCTTTATTTATACAAATATAGACAGAAATTTTAGTTAAAGCTGAACAGAGATTTTTGCCTATGTAAATTTATTATTGATTGATTTGATTGATATGTTTTCTTTTTTGTTTTGTTTTTGTTTTTTTACGGCCTATCAATACGTTGTGGCTTATTTAAAGCCGAAACATACTTTAGATTTTTTTTAATTAGTTCACCCCAAGCAAGGCAATAATGCCACTAAGTTGCAAGGGAGTGAAAGAGAATGAAAAAGACTTTAGAAGGAACTACAAACCCAATCCCAAACAAGAAACAAAAGGATAAATATCTAATGCTGTTCTAGAAACCGGTGAAGAATGTAAACCTATTTACTCCTATTAAGAAAAGAAAAATAAATAAATATAAAGAGTTCAGACGGAGACGTTAAATGTGTTGAGTTGAAGTAGATTTTAGAAAAGGAAACAAAGTATAAACCTCTACTCCTGTTCAAAACAGCGGAGACGAGTATATATATATATTTTTTTTTTTGAGTGAACATTGGATTCACAATTTTTGGAAAATAATAATGATTTTTCAGATACAATTCCTACTATTTAACCCACAGCCGGAGGGACATGATAGATTCATACCTTTCCCTTGGATATTTGTGCGTATCTTTAAAAATATGAATTTAAATTATATTTTTAAAGAGGGAAATTTCAGAGAATTGTGTTGAAAAATTTTCCAAGTTATCATCGGAAATCAAGACAATAAAAATTTTAGGTAAAATCGTCACATTAAATCTAAAAAGAGAAACTGGCGCCAAGATTAAATATATTAATAACCTTAATATATCCATGTAAAAAATAACAGCCATTATTCTGTTGGCAAGAAATTTTAGCAATTTCTGTTAACTCCCAATATTTTTATGTATTTATTCATCTCTTCATCTAATTAATTGTTTATACATTTTACTGCTCTGATATTGTCCACGCAAGTTTCAAATTATCGCTAAAATATGTCTTTTGCAACCTTGAACAAGATCCCGTTAACTAGGCGTACGCACCCGACTCCTCGCTGACCCTTGAGCCAACAATCTACGCAAGATTTTCCACTGAATTCTATTTTAACACGTTATTTCCACTACAATCGTTCAACTGCTTTTCCTTTCCCGTCATGCACTGCCTTTGAAGTGCGTCTACATTATGCTCACACGTCTTTATTCTTGTCAGCAAAGCCTACCGGTGTACGCGCCAAATTTTATTCGCAGCTTTGTGGATTAGGTAAATCTGCCGTGATTACTACACAAGCTGTAATTCACTTCCCTTGTCACAACTTTTCCCCTTCGCCTCCCTAATTTTGACTTTTCGCCAAAAGAAATAGAATGCGATTTCATGTTAACAAGGCATAAATAATTAGCCTTCTCGATGTCGTTTTCTCGATCTTTGCGAGAATATCGCCGTAAAGACCTTGGAAGGGCTTCGTCATTGGAAATAGAAAGACATCTTGACGCGTGAAATCAGCATGTTAGAGAACGAAAGACTTTTGAAAATCACTGATTACCCCTTAACAGACATCACAACAATGATAATGGCGAAAACATCGCCCGTCACCGAGCGATGTTTAAACCAACTAATCTGGTAGACCAGTGTAGTTTGTTCCTCACTGAGTGCCATACTCTGGGTTACACCAAGTTAAGCTAAATATTTAATGATAAAATTCACTCAGCACAATGCTAGAGAGCCACTCAAGGTAGAGGGTTACTGTTAAAATGGTTATGATGAGATGTTATATGAGTGAAAGAGGAGGTGTTACAAGGTTAAGATTACGAGAATATAGTTAACGTTCTACTGTTGACTTGAAGAGGTTAAGATTGTAGTGTTCAGGGAAGTATCTACGCAGGAGTCTTTTCTACTAAATAGCGGTTCTTTTGGAAAACTGAGTGAAACTTTCTCCTTATATTTGGAATACGGTGGAGACGAGGGTGATTCAGCCCCATGGAAGTAGTGTGAAGTGCTGTAGCTGTAAATTTCTGAAATGGTGGAATGAAATAATGGTGTTCACTTGAACATTTGCCCTGGAAATAATGACAGAATAGCGATAACCTTATAACGTTGTACCTGTGGGAAAGAGGCTGCGGAGTGATGAGTAAGTCTTCTCCCACAAGACCGTCTAAACGATTTTGATCTCTGACAATGAAGACAGAATAGCTCCAGTCCATATATGGCAGCAATACTCCATTTTTTGTCTCAGCCAAATAAATATTCGGTAATCTTTCATAGTGCGACGGTTTGTAAGAATTCTGGAGACCCTTCCGACCGTTCTAATTACCGTCCTATCAGCCTCCTTCCACTCTTCGGCAAAGTCTTTGAAGCTTTAATCAACGCCGAAGTGGTTAAGCACCTTACATCTCATGATCTGCTCTCCGACAAGCAATATGGTTCCCGCTTTGCCCCTTCTGATGTGCTTACGGCCTTAACTGAAATTGTTTATCAAGCACTTCATAATAACGGAGAAGCTCATGCCGTGGCTCTTGATATCTCCAAAGCAAATGATAGGGCTTGGCATGCTGGCCTTCTTCGCAAGCTTCAGGGTTATGGAATTTCAAGTCGATTGTTTGACTTAATACAATCATTCCTGTCAAACCGTGTACTGAAGGTCGTTCTCAACGGATTCTTCTCCAGTTCCTGGTGTTCCCCAAGGCTCTATCCTTGGCCCTACTCTGTTCCTTATCTTCATTAACGATCTTCCTGATGTCATAGGTTCCCTAGTAGGCATCTATGCGGACGACACTACTATTTACTCCTGCCTCAAAAACAAATCTAGTGTTGCCGACAAAACTAACCTGGCCGTTTGTCTCGTAAAGGACCTCCAATAGGTTGTGAACTGGGGCAGGAATTGGCTGGTTAACTTTAATGTCTCAAAAACAAAACTACTCCCTATTACTCACCACAGAGAACTATCCCTGCCTCCCATTAGAATGTCTGGCGCTCAACTCCACGAGAACACCTCTTTGCGACTGCTCGGTCTCACATTGTCTGCTGACCTGAGATGAAACAAATATATTGAGTCAATAGCTTCGTCCATCGCAAGGAAAGTTGCCGCGCTAGGAAAATTCTTCTCGCCGGAGTCGATCCTTCAAATCCACAAATCAGCCATTCGCCCTTGCATGAAGTATTGCTGCAATATATGGTCTGGTGCACCTTCTGTTTGTCTCAAGGTCCTTGATAAAATCCAGAGACGGATATGCAATGTAATTGGCCCTGATCTGGCATCACGTCTGCAGTCGCTATCTCACAGACGTGCCGTCGCCTTCCTCTGTCTTTTTTTACAAATACTTTCACGGTAACTGCTCCAATGAGCTGCTTTCGCTGGTTCCCAGACTTCATGAATTTAAGCGTTCAACTAGGCTGGCATCTTGTTCTCACCCTTTCACTGTCGAAACTGTTAAATGTAACCGTCTCTTTTACTCCAATAGCTTCATGTCTCGCACTTTTCGCCAGTGGAACTCCCTCTCCATTTTTTGTTTCCCTGATAACTATAATGTCCAATTATTCAAATGTAATGTCAATCGACGTCTCCAGATGCCTTGATCTATCCCTTATCCTTTTCTTCTTCCTTTTCTCTATCACTCCTCTTTGCTCTCGCTCCAACTCTCTGTAACCCCTTGCGTGCTAGTGGCTTCCCGCCTTGCTTGGGATGAAATGCTTGACAAAAGCACTATTGTAGTAAATTTTATCACCACTCTATTAAGACTCTGCCCTATTAAACAAAGCTTATCTGCTTAAAATGGCAAGAATGGTCACTCGGAAATAAAAGTGATACCAAAAATTAGTCTTATTCCTAATTACGAAATGCCTGGGTCTCAAAAACGTAATATTTAACCTTATTATTTGCATTAAAAGGAATAATTGGCACAACACAAAAGTTTGTTTAGTTTAACGAAGAAAATAATTACTTATCTTAAGACTTAGATTCTATCATGTACTTCGAAGTTTCCTCGTTGGGCATATATACAGCAATATCTTCCGAAGAGTACTGTTCACAAAAGACAATGGTAAAAAAAAATGAAATGGATGGCCTGTCTCCATGAAGTTTTTAGTCTCGTTTGTGCTTGGCACATTTTAACGAGATCCAAAAGCCCTAATATTCACACTATATATGTTGCTCAGTTTAATACATACATATATATATATATATATATATATATATATATATATATATATATATATATATATATATATATATATATAGTTCTTATACACCATATTTTTTGTATATTACCTATTAGTAAAATATATATAGGTAGCAAAAATTCATTAAAACAAGTTTTGTTAAATTCAAGCAATAAAGTCAGTATAATTAATCGTTATAATATATGAATTTGAATTGTAACGTTCCAAAATGCCAGGATGTAACCAACAAAATTTTGTCTACCGCACTGACAACATCCAGTTCTTGATAATGACCGAGACAGAACAAAAACATGAACTTTGAACATACTTTTTATTGAGATGATCAACAACGTATTGAAAGATAAAACTAGTCCAAAGTTAATAATGAAAATTCTTTATGAAGGAAATTCAAACTTAAATTAGTGTATTTAGGTTTGTTTTTTTTTTAAATCAATTTAAAAAGCAGGGAAACATTGTAATATGATTCCTTATAAAAATAAATGTTCTTTTTTTTTAATGTCATTTACTTTTTACTGTTTTGCTTTAAAAATTTGTCGCATCTTTCGATAGTCGTTAATCCCATGCTAAAGTGTTCCAACAAAACATTTTGTGCGCGTTATTAGGACATTTGCAGCTGATTCCCTGAAAACTGACTCCCTTACTTAATTCAAAAATAATTTCCTTTGTCTTTATTAAGTATGTGAGAACACACAAAGTAAATTCTGTAGGAGAAATAAAACCTCTGGATTCGTAGTATTCAGACCATTGTTCTTTCTTGTGGTTGTACCCGCCGGCGCTTCTTTGTTATAAACTAAACCGCGGCTCTGTTAATGTTCGTTGCTAATTCCTTGTTGAATTCTTGGTTCCGTTGTTGTTGTTTTTTATTTGTGTGTGTAAGAAATTCAAATCGATTTCGTTGCTTTTATTCTTCCTTTTCTTGCCCCTTAGGTGTAATGAGTCCGTAAAGATACAGATCTCTGTCGATATTATCATAATGGAATAACAATAACGTTGTATTGACAAAAGCAGACGACAGGAGACTAACAATTACATCTCATAAAAAGCAATATCAATCAAGTCTAAAACACAGAAACACATATGCGCGTGCGCACAAGATGCAAGAACAGCCCTCTTAAGAGAAGACACGAGATTATATGAGGGAAAAGGTTTTTTAACCTCCATCCCAGTGGGCTGAACTTGCCTAACAATTATACTGATTGTCTTTTTGCTGTTAAACGAAAGATATTATAATTTGGGCTAAAAACAAGAAAAATATATCAATAAGAAACATACATTTTGAAAGTACACATATAATCACGCACACACACGTACGCACACACACACAGACGCATACATACACGCATACATCAGTTATGTGCCATACGAGATACATGCTTAGGCGATCATGTATCTTTCGATACATGACTGACGAGGCAGACTTTTTCCCGCAGTAGGTTGCTATTTCTACGGTAGACCAGTTGCCATCCAAGGCTATAGAACCCGGTCTGTACTGCTATTTACCCATAGCTGAGGCGGGGGGGGGGAGAAGAAGAGGATTCATGCCTTTCCCAAGGGTTATTAGCACGTAAATGGATGTAATGGATTCGACTGGAGTTCGAACTCGGTTCTTCGATTCACGCATACATATCTACCGCAAATTGCGGCGTAGAAAATCGAGTTTTCAAGCCTAAAAAAATCTTTCCAAAACTAGGGGTTGACTTAATATGGCGGGTATAAAATGTAAACCATTACCACCGAATTGCAAACAAGTGTGACAGAATACCTAACAACTACAGTACGCCACTTACCGTACGTTCAGCAGGCTGCCACTAAGACTTGTGTTTGGCGAACATTTATGGTGTATTCACACAGAAATTAGTAATATGATAAAATAGTAACAATTTCATTATTCTATTAACGCTACAAAATACATCGCGTCCAACAGCTGGATCACTAAATGTAAATACTGACCAAAGCGTATATTTGGGGCTCGACCCAGACGGTAGGTATCGGGCTAGCTCAGAATTTTGAGCAAAAACTTTTGTGGTCGATTTGTACACCACAATTTACGAGAGCTATTTTTATCACTTTAGGCATTATTTTTTTAGTGTAAAGCCATATTTGAGTAGACGCCCTGTTTATATTGTAATTGTTCATTTATTTTCGTTTACCAGCATGAATATTCGACAAATCTTATTAACGAAAAAATGCGCCCTTCAGCAAGATTTGAGCCTGCGTTCCCCTTTCCAGTATAAACTGTCGTTAAAACCGATGTGTTTTAACTCAGCTACGAAGAGCGACGTCGATTAAGCATAGTTGTATACCTCCTTTTAAGACTATCCCTCTCGTTCAAATTCCCGAAATTTCGTAATTGCTCAGTTTCCTATCCAAAACATAATCAAAGTAATTTCTAAAGAAGTAATGGATTTTTTAAGAAAATACTTAACTATATATATATATATATATATATATATATATATATATATATATATATATATATATATATATAAAAACATAAAAACGATAACAATGTACAAAAATAACAATATATATATATATATAAATAGATATAACAAAAATAAAAAAAGTGATAATAAAATAAATGAGAAAGACTAACTTAGACATTTAGAAATAAAAGATTTCAAAATTTAAATTTAAAGTTAAGTATCCCTGCATCTTTAACGTTTCGATGTAAATTAGAACTGGAGTTTGTTGTATTTTCTCCCCCACCCTCCATTTTATATGAAAGACTGATTCTATCAATTAAACGTTATTTTTAATGGATACTCATATTTGTGTAGACGCCCCGTTTATTTAAGATAGAATCTGTCGGATTAATTAATAAAGAATCCATTACTTCTTTAGAAATTGCTTTGCTTACGTTTGGATACGAAACTGAGCAGATCTGAAATGTCGAGAATCTATGATGAGAAGAATTTCGCTTAAAGGCTCTATTTAACATTGCTTGATCAGTAAATGTCCTTCGTAGCTAAGTCAATATAAGCACGTTGGAGCTAAAGACGGTTTCTCCTGCCAAGGATGACGCAGGTTTGTAATCCTGCCCGAGGGCGTATATTTTTCTTTAATAAGATTTTTTGAATATTCAGACCGGTAGATGAAAATAAACAAATATAGCGTTTAATAAATAAACGGGGCGTCTACTCAAATATGAGTATCCACTAAAAATGACTTTTAAGTGATAAAATCTATCGGATTAATGAATAAAAAATCCATTACTTCTTTAGAAGCAAGACTAATTCCATCAATAAAACTGATATTAGTCTGAAGATGTTATTTCACGCAGTGAAATACGTTGCTTAGAATGTTTTTCTATTTTGTAATTCACTTACCTACATACATCTTCTGAGTCTTATATACGAATTTCAGTAATCTAGTAGGCTAAACGGGCGTAAGGCAAGGATGCGTCTTCTCACCGGACCTGTTCAACCTATACAGTGAGGCAATCCTGAGAGAACTGGTTACTCTACCGGGATTTAGCATTGGCAGCTACAATCTTAACAACATAAGATACACAGATGACACAGTATTAATAGCAAAAACGGAAATGAAATTACAAAATCTCCTACAGAAGGTAGCAACGGAGAGTGAGAAGAAGGGACTAAGCATAAACTACAAGAAGACGGAGTGCATGGTCGTCAGTAAGAGGATGAGCCCGAAGGTCAGGAACACTAGAATCAAACAGACATGGAAGTTTAAATACCTGGGAAGCGTCTTGACAGAGGACGGTAAGTGCGACACTGAGATCCGTAGACGTATTGGGATGGCGAAGAACACATTCCAAAAGCTGGGCAGAGTACTGCGAGACAGTAGGATATATTTAGTAACACAGAAAAGAATACTGAACTGTTACGTGACATCTGTCCTTCTTTACAGCAGCGAATGTTGGACGATTTACACAAAGATGAAGAAGGGACTCGAGGCGACAGAGATGTGGTTCTACAAAAAGATGCTAAGGATATCATGGACCGAGTGCATGAGCAACGATGAGATCTTAGAGGTTACAAACAAAGAGGAAGCTTATACTTAATATCAGGAAAATGCAGCTGAAGTTTCTGAGACACATAATGAGGAAGGAGGGCGTGGAGAATCTGATACTCACGGGTCAAATAGAGGGAAAGAGAGACAAGGAAAAACAACGCGGGATATACCTGGCGGACTTAAGCAAGTGGATGACAGAATGTGATCTGGGGAAGGAAGCAGAAGGAAGAAATTTGTTGAGAACTGTAAGGGATAGAGGAAGAGGTGGAGAGCCATGATCGCCTACTTCCTGAAAGGACATGGCACATAAAAAGAAAGAAGAATGTTTAAATAGAATTCGCAGACCACCAGCAGTATTGGTGCAAGGGTCTCGTACTCAGCTCAGTTTATGATACGGGGGCGCCTCTACTCTACAACATCTTAATTTTCATATGGTAATATTCATATAAAATACAAATTTTATTGTAATATAATTATGTATAATAATGGATCATATGCAATATAGGTGAACAATTCAACTAGAAGAATTGAAAATATATACAATGTATCTAAATACAAAGAGACATATAATAGATCATTCCATCTTAAATAAATCAACAATGTTTTGCGGCAATTTTTGCCATCAACTTGAGATTTTTCTTTTTAAAAAGCTGGATAATTTTAGCACATTCAACATTATGGATAAAAAAAAGTGAATTTTATATAGTTGTTTTTTTTTAGTTTTAGCATGTGCAAATGTATTCATGACTTCATTACAGTCGAGGGATCGAGCACATTCTGTTTCAATGGAAATTATTTCTAACCTGGATAACCTTTCATCTCTCATTGTAGATCGCAGATGATTTTTTATAAGTTTTAGTTTTCTAAAATTTCTTTCGGCACTTGCAACATTCACTGGTGTAGTAAGCAATACACGCAATGCAATGTACAAGTTCGGATAAGTATGAATTAAATGATTCCGAAAAATATAATCTAAAAAAAATCACGTGCAGTTTTTATCTCACTTTTTCTGTTTCTGATCTCCAATTGACGTTGCAGAATTGAAGCAAATCTCTTGATCTCATGGGGCAATTCTTCTAGTTCAACGTCAACCATTTTTTCGTGAAACCGTTTGCACTGTTCGTTCAGATTTCCACTCTTTACTGCATTCAAAAGTGAGCCTGAATTCGGAATGAATTCATAAATTGTGTTCTGATCTTGCGATCACGAGAAATAAAAAAATATCTAATTCCCATGGTTCCGTAGAGTAAAGGAAACCGTCCCACTGGCGGGAAATTTAGAGTATTTTCTCTTTTAAACCGCCCTCTTATAAGAAAAGCAGCAGATATGAATCAAAATATCAAATTATCAAAATATCACTTTGTCATGTTTAATATTGACTTTACTGATAGATTTCGAAATAATTTATTCATTTACCAACATAAACACTAACCAGAAATATTCTATTTGCAACCACATTACAAGAACTTTCATGCATCTACTAAACATGTACAGCAAAATCCTTCTGATAATAAATCCTTCTGATGATATATATATATATATATATATATATATATATATATATATATATATATATATATATATATATATATATATATATTTTTTAGATATTAAAACATCTCGTGTCTCGCCAGTAGTTTAACATTGCCCGAGGATACATAATTACGGTGTTGAAACAATTGCCATTATGGAGCGATTTTTAACATGTTTTAATATCCTAAAATAAATAATATTTAGCTCGACTTTGTATTGAGCCCTCTTTTAAGTTAAATGTTACGTACAGTGGAATTATACTCCAAATGTTCTCTTCTCATTTTACCTGGATATATATATATATATATATATATATATATATATATATATATTATGAATGCCACACCTTGTCGTTGTGATGATAATCATAACAATTTCATTCCACTGGGATAGCTGAGAAAACCAAGTATTAATTGAAGACAAACTTTAGTCCACAAGGGAGATAAAAAAAGAAGGCAAATACAGAAATATTCAGTCAAGTTTAAACATCTTTCAAAAATAAATATACTTTTCTGAAACTTTACTTAAGGAATATTGGCTGATTTCAAGTTTAATTAACCTGATTTAAAAAAAAATAGTTCTTACTTTTACTTTAAAATACCGCAGAAATACATTTTTTAACACAGAAGTAGCTGTTTAATGTGCTGATAAATTGACAGATTGACTGACAGCCGGAAGTTTATCTAATTTTTTTTCTATGGTGGATATATCTGTAAAACTTACGTGAGCGCATTTTTATATAATTTCTAAGTACCCAGTAATCTTAAAAAATTTAGGAAAATATTCTCCGTAATCTAATGTTTTATTGAATTTTACTCTAGTTATCGCTCTTAATTTTGATAATGTCATGTATGGACGTACGTATTTACAAAAACCCGCCCGTTTATACAAATACAACAAAAAAAAAAAAATTCAAAATTCTTTTTTAAAAATATTTGGGGATCGCTATAACACTATGAAATGAAAATGTGAAAATTTCAATATCGAAGAATTTTTCTTCTTTTTTTTTTTTTTAGCAGTCTTTGATTTTATGGCATTGTATCTTTACACCAACTTTATATATATTTATCCTTTCTTTTACTATCAGCTCATTGTTTTTCACTTCTATGTAAAAAAAAAACAAAAAACACAGACATGAAAAATCAAAATCAATGGACTAGTGTCAAAGTACGGACTCAAACTTTTCCAGTTTAACACCGAATTCGTAGAAGTAGAATCTTTATTCATAAAAATGCAGATTGTTCACGAGATAATGATCATATTAATTCATATGTCATATCTATCTAGTAACAAAAATATAATTAGATAATTATTATTAAAATTATCCTAAAAATTATTAATAATTAGAGAAAACTTAAATATAAAAATATAACAATTTAATATATTTTGCATGTGTGGGGTTTTGTCCATTTTTCAACTTTGGATACCAATTTTTTTTTTTTTTTTGTAACATCCAAATCAAAATGATTAATAATAATAATAATAATAATAATAATAATAAATGAAGCGATGTGGCATCTATTCCGAAATTCTGCTACAACATTGTAAATGCTATTTTCTCAGAATGGGTGGATAGGTGGAGCTTGTGTTATCCAAGTTCCTAGTTGTATGTTTTTTAGACAAAGTTTCAGATCAAAGAGCAAAGCAGAGGAATGGTGAGGCACAGAAAACTAATGTCGCGGTTAACACATTGTAAAAAATGTAAAAATATTCACAGATTTAGACAAAAAAGAGATCCAGAATGACGTCAAAATCCGCAAAAATCTTTCTTCCTTTAATAATCAGTTGTGCTTAGTTTAATTTGTAGAGTATGTAAATGTAGGTAAAAAAAAAAAAAAAAAAAAAAAGAAAGCAAATGATAAGATAGCAAGGGTCATAATGCACTGCCAGTTGGTCTTCGGGGTTGTATGCGCCGGACCAGGCCAGTACTTATACCAAAACTAATTATATAACACTGTAGGTAGTATTAAATATACATGGAAAAGTGTCATATGCTATTCAATTATCAGACCAGATGTGGAGGCAATATTTTAGACACGGACGAATGTTAAGAAGACTTAAATGTGTAAAGGAAAAATGATTTTGTTGTCTTTATTTCTTTCATAGATTTTTTGTTTTCTTTTTCTCTTCATTGAACGCTCACCCGTTTGTTTCCTTCTTTTCATTCATTCTTTTGTAGTTTGTTCGTTTCTATACTATTCATTGTTTTTTTCTGATCGATTCTTTTTAAACCGAATATTTTCCTTCCTGTCAATTTTTATGTTCATGGTGTCTTTTTTTATACCACTCTTTTCTTTTTTAGTTGCGACTTCACTCATGGTTTTCGTTATCGGCAATTGTTTTCTTTCCCCTCTTTTCTCTACATTTGTTTTTTTTCTACAGTCTATTTTTAAGACTTCCGTCTTTCCTTCTACACGGCTCTTTTGAGTATCATTGTCCTATCTTTCCTTTTTTTATCCCACGTATTTCTTTCTTTGTCCTCCCTCTCTTGTTCCTTGTTTTTTGTTTTTTTTTCTATACATTTTTCCCCTTTTTCTTTCAGCGTTCCTTCGACCATTTTTGTAAGTGTACACTTGAGTATCACCATTTCATATTTTAGAATCTCCTCCTTTTTTTATTGCAACAATTGACACGTGAGTTCAGATTTTCATGTCGGAAATGAAGTGAGTTATCTTAGACAAGTGGTCGAAGCATCGTCGTAATGCGCAGATATACTAATAAAGCACTAGTGGTTACTTCTAGTTTCAGAAGAAAAAGAAAATCCACCTCAAGTCAAATTTGTCTATTATGTTGTTAAGTTGATTTTATAAAAACGAATTCTAAATTTATCTTCTGTGAATAGAAATGTGAATACTGAAAAGATAATTTTAAAGAGTGAAATGGAAGGAAGGAAGGATATTTGTGATAACGAAAAAGAAGGAAAATCGTGGAAAAATTATAAAAAATAACCATTAGAGTAAAAAATGTAAAAAAAATAAACCCATAGACTGTCAAAAAAATAGAACAGTTATTTTTTTAGTTAGGGTAAGATACCATTTTTTTAAGAAAATACATTTTCACCAAAAAGCAAAAAATAATTAACAAAAAATAAATAAAACAAAAAAAAAAGCAGGTTCAAGGCAAATATTTTCTGGTTTAGTGACTTAAATAGTGACTTGATTAACCTACAAATTTCCGAACTCCGTTTTGGAACGGATATTTTAAAAACTTGGTGTGACATTGACATGCGCATTAGATGCCTTCCACGGAAGTAACAACACAGCAATGGCTAAAAAGGCGAACACGAAAAAGGTATTGCCCCATTAAAGACTAAATTGACGTTAGAGTGAAAAAATTCATTATGACTGATTGCAGGAAGAGGATTTCTCTCAATATTTTAAGCGAAAAATACTTGCTGTCTTTATTTTAATCATCATTAAAAATCTAAATATGAATACATTCCATAAATATGAGAAATATCCGAGAGAAAAGTAAAAGGTGTCTACCTTTTACTTTTCATTATTACATTGCAGCTGCGGAAAGAAATATAAAGGGGAGACAGGTCGCTCCCTTAAGGTAAGGCTTCAAGAACACCAAAAAGCTATAACACGAAGGGAAGTGGAAAAACAGGTGTGGCGGACCACATATGGAGAGAAAAGGGTGATCACCGCTCTCTGTGGGATCAGGTTGAAATCATAGACAAAGAACATCATTGGAAAATTCGTAAACTTAAGGAATCAACACATATGCTAGGACACAAAAATCTCCTGAGACGACCGAGCATAGAAATGAATACAATATGGGAACCAATGATAAGGAGTCCCAGAGAAAAGCAATAATAAGAACTAAAATTGCAATATGAGCTCTGGTAAAAAACATGCAATGATAACAGCAAAAATTTCAATATGAGCACTGGTAAAAAATGATTGCTGAAGACATTAAGTTTATAAGTCCCAAAAATTCATACACACATCACAGTGGATAAAGGCGTTAGTTAGATCCAGTGACAGGATCCAAAGAGTTGTGAGTTCAATACCTGGCTAAGGTGAATTAACAGGAGATAACTGATAACTGACATCCATTAGACATGGCACGTGGAACTAGAACAGTCTACCCCAGCGAGCGACATTCCAGAGTTGAGAGCGTAATATGGCACCAAAGATGATGACAATAGTGTACATAATACCTCATCTCAGAAATATGGACAGATACCAAAAGTAAAAGGTGTTATGTATTTGACAAAAGAAGTACCGATAAACTTTCAATTGTTCGCTTTCGACGAAGAAATTAGAGATTTAAATAGAGTGAACCCTAGATTTATACGATTAAACCTAAGATGCTGGGTATGATGATAAGATCGGGTTGTTTTGAGGAGCGTGGGACCCGGCACCTGTTACGGTCCCAGCTATGGCCAAATAGTTAAACCCCAAACTGAGGTCAAAACTCTATGAAAGTATATAAATAGATTTTTTATAGTAAAATACCGACAATACATTTTCGAAAAAAGTAATACCAGCAATACACTGTGGAAAAAAATTACCAGCAATATATTTGACTCTCGACAAAAACCCTCTTTACAAAAGTACATCATTGAAACCTGATCTGCAAACTGATTTCTTCCAAAGAATACATTCTATTCATACAAATGTATTCTAAAAATCTTGTCGGAATTAATTAACCCATTGAGGTTGATTTGCCGTAAAACAAAATAAACCCAAACCCTAAGATGCTGTATAAATCAAATTCGTATTAAATAAATACAGCAAGTTCATATTTTTCAATAGATCTTATATCTTATGATATTGTATTCCCTGTTGCCTTGATTAAAATATATGAAATCAATATTTAGTGATGCGTTGATTAAAACTGATTGCAAAATGCAAATCTTATTAAATTAAAACCGTATTAGATAAAACTATATTAAACGAATAAAAAAAAACGTCGTCGATTCTGTGTGATGTTGATGTGATATCTTATGTGATTGGCTATTGATCTGTCGTTCTACCCTCAATTTCATTGTACGACTGGTGATTATCCTAATGGCTCGAAAGGGTGAGTGGCGACCGTTATCATTGCTTGGATGTGGCTGAGGAGTCAGTCTCTTCGTCATGTTCGTTTCCACGGTTTTCTTGGGAACAATGTACTAAATTTTGTTTGTTTTGCTGAAACTCGAAGTAGATATCTTTTCACCAGGAGAGAGGTTCTTTCTTGTTGTGTTAAACAGCACAACGCATAGAGTCTGAATTGGTTGCTTTTATTGTCCTTAGTAGGGAGATTTAATGACTAGTTACTGTAGGAGATAGATTATATTTAAATAGCTAACCCTATCATCAAAAGAAAACATTCCTATAACTCTAGATACATACAAAACACAACCCATTCAGTTAAGATTAAAAAAATAAAATCATCCACGATAATGCCTAAAAGTATAGCCGAAATCGCTCGGACATGCAAAACTTTTGGAAAGTTTTACACAGTTTATGTACAGAAAACAAAACACTTGTACGTACACAAGAAAATTAAACAAAAAGCTTAATTGCAGTACTTTGTAAGTTGTTTTTAACGAAACATGTATAAAAGAGGGATTACTGCCTAAATACACATTATATATATATATATATATATATTACATTTGTAGTGTAATTTAAAGTTTCATAATTTCCCAAGTCGTCAGGCACAAAGGCTAAATGAACCACTTAATACAGTTGCTTTTTTAAATAATGGGTCTTATGGGAGGAACGCTAAATTATACGCAGATTCAAAGCTCAAAGTTAATATAAACTTAATATATTATTGGGGTGTAAATTCAAAATATAGAGTGTAGGTAGGGAGATATTGGAAAAAGAAAGCAAAAAACAAAAAATTAATGATGCGAGCTTAAAGTTTATATGGTACATATTTTTCCGATGGAAAAAAATAAGTTAAAAAATTATAAAGCATAAGGAGCAATCAATATGATTAAAAATGAGGGAGTAGACGCGATGAATTGTATTTTTGTTTATAAATAGTTATCTATGCTTCAAGGGAGTAACATTTCATATTATATAAAGCTAACATTTAATAATATTAGGATATAAAATAAAAAATAAAAAGTGCAGATAGACAAAGAAGGTAAAACCTGAGAAAAAATAAAATGAAAAAAATTTTAAAAGAAAAGAATTTAAGAAAAGAGAAATGCATATGCAGTTGCTGATATCTCGTTATTTAGTTTATATTCACACTTATATCTATATCATTATATATATATATATATATATATATATATATATATATATATATATATATATATATATATATATATATATATATATTATATATATATAACTTATATATAGAGAGAGACAGACAGACAGACAGAGACAGACAGAGAGAGATTTTTCATCTTGACAGAAAAAAGAAAAGACAAATGCATATACAATTGCTAATATCTCGTTATTTAGTTTATATTCACACTTATATCTATATCATTATATATATGTATGTGTATGTATGTATATATATATATATCATTATATATATATAAATATAGATAGATAGAGAGAGAGAGAGAGAGAGAGAGAGAGAGAGATTAATCCTGACTTGGGATTTAGAACACTATCGCAATATGATACTTAAGTGTAACCCTCCGTTAATCCTATCAAATCACTCAAGCGTAATTCATTTCTTGACCCGTGATAATTATTTTTAACTCTTTACCATTTATTTGTTTATTTTTGCTTCTGGCGATGATTCTTCTTGTGATGTATCGTCTGAACCAAAGAGTATCAGGTATTTTATCCGAAGAGCAACCAGGTAACTCTGGAGGAGTTGCCAACATCCACAGCTCAGGTGGGAGAATATTCGCACATTACAACCATCAGCCGTGCATTTCACAAATCTGGTTTTTATGTAAGCTTGGCCACAAGAAAGCCATTGTTGTAAGAAAAGCTCTGAGTAGTCCCGTTTGCAGTTTGCCAGTTTGGTTCGATGAGATCAAAATTTAACATTGTGACCTTAATGCAAAAAGACTACATGTGGCGGAACCCGAACACTGCACATCATCCTAAGCACACCATCCCCACCATGAAACATCATGACATCATCATGCTATTCGCGGTGCTTTTCTTTAGCAGAGACAGCGAAGAATTGATGTGATGGATTTAAATACGACGTAATCCTCAAGGTAAAGACTGGGGAAGAGGTCCACCTTCCAGTAGATATACAGTCAGATATACCAAATATATCAAAGTATATTAATGTGTTAGAACAGCCCAGTCAAAGCCCAGAACTAAATCCAATTGAGAATCTGTGGTATGACTTGAAAATTATTGTTCAAAGCGGTCTTCATCCATTCTGGCTGAGCTTGATCTATTTTGCAAAGAAGACTGACAACACTTTCAGTTTGTAGGTGTGTAAAGCTGGTACAGACATACGCCGAAATGACTTGAAGCTGTAATTGCAACAAAAAGTGGTTCTAAAATGTTTTGACTCAGGGTTGGTGGTGAATACTTATGCATCCAAGAGATGACTGCGTTGTTGTCCGAATTATTGTTGGTTATAATAAAATATATTTTTCACCTTCTGTGCCAGTGATGTGCAGAGGTTTGGTAATGTTTGGTGATGCCCGGGGCCAACTCTTTGATACTATGTCCCTGAGACTCAAGCAAGGCGTGGGCGGTCTTATAGGGCCTAATACTGAGAAACGTGAGAATGGAGACATTTTAAATACGTAGAAACAGATGAAACATGAAATAAGCATTTTATTCAAATTAAATATAAACTAAATTTTTATTTTCACTCTTTGACTGGATGCCTTGCCGATATAGATGCCCAGGGCTGTCGCACCCTTTGTTCCTCTTTTTCGCACTACTGCTTTGTGCATTTTGTGTTTTTCAAGTGAGAAAAAAACATTTAAATCAATTTGAATTCTAGTTGGTAAAAGTACAAAATATAGAAAACTTCAAGTAGGTGAATACTTAGGCCTATATATATGTGTGTGTGTGTGTGTGTGAATGTGTGTGTATATGTATATATGTAGGTGTAATTATTTGTATGTTATAGACGCGGTACTTATTAGAAAGCGCTCAGTATCAGAGATAGAGCTAACATGTTGAACCTGATGTATGTATATGTGTATATGTATATATATGTATGTGTATGTATGTGTATATTTGTGTGGATATGTGGATATATTTATATATGTGTGTACATGGGTATATGTATGTGTGTATGTGGGTACACGCCTATGTGTATGTATATACGTGTATATGTTATTGTGTATGTGTATATTCGCATGTGTTTTTGAACATAAAAATATAGGTCCTTGCTAGATTAGATAATCGTTATATTTATTTTTTATATGCTTATATTTCATTTGTAACCTGTAGTCGATATTAAATTTGTCAAATTTTCTTAATTAATTGGGCGATAAGTAGCATATGGAACCACACTTTAAGGCCAAACTCGATTAAATTTTAAATTGACTTTCTTCACATTAGTAGCACTGAACATTCGAAAGCATATCAATATGGCACCCTGTTGTGAATCGGCACCATACTAAGTTTAGGTCAGTATCTGTCGCAATTTTTGTGTTCACTCGAAATACAAATTAAGTAAGTAGTAATATAATATAATTACATTTACGCAAAAGGATTTGTCATATCTTGTGTAGTGTGTCATTTTTTTTACTGATGTTCACCCAATACAAGGCTCAAGAGTCGCTCAATGTAGAGGTTTACTGTGTGGAGTTGCATTAGCATAAGAAAGGGCAAGATAACAGGAGAAAAAGACAGCTAATTCTATATACCTGAAGAGGTCAAGATTTAATTAGCGAATAAAAATTCAAAGTTCAGGCAGAGACGTTAGAAGTATAGAATTGAAGTAAACTTTAGAAGGAAACCCAATCCTAAACAGGAAACAAGGGATGAACCTCTACTCCTGTTCAAAAGACCGGGGAGGAGTGTAAATCGGATGATAGGTAAACATATCTACTCTTACTGGGAGAGGAAAAAATAATAATTACTGAGTAAGATTTAAGATTTCAGGCGGAGACATCAGAAGTACAGAGTTGAAGGAACTGGAAACCCAATCCTAAACAAGAAAAAAGGGATAAACCTCTACTCCTGTTCAAAGAATCGGGGAGGGGTATGAACCGGATGATAAGCGAGCTTATCTACTCCTATTGGGGGAGGAGAAAAATAATTGAAAATAGTGAAAAACGGAGTTCAGCCGGAGACGTTAAGAATATAGAGTTGAAGTAGACATTAGAAGCAACTGGAAACCCAATCCTAAACACGAAACAAGGGATGAACCTCTACTCCTGTTCAAAAAACTAGCCAGGAATGTGTAGTCTTTTGACCCTGGGCTCTGATTGAAATTTTTCTGTTATTTTTTAAGTTTCTTTTTATTATCTTCCGATGTCTGTTGATTATTGCATCAAATGGTTAAATGATTTTTTCTTTACTTTGATAAGTCACTATTGTAATATTCTTCTGTTGTTGTTGTTGTTGTTTTTTAAAATAAATATTTCCTTCCTGTTATTTTGTTAGTGATTTCCCTAATATTTCTCTCCCATCCTGATCGCTTTCTATTTTGGAGTGAAAGAAATACGATTGAGATATTTAGGAACAAACACACGCACACTTTGAAGCGTTTATGTGGAATTACAGTCCGTGTATACAGATACTCAGTGTTGAAAAATTACATGATATTTCGGCGAATGTAAAGTAATTCTCTGTTTCATAGGGTATTCATAGACCACAATCACAGAAAGAAACAGTAGGACTTCAGCGTTACAGCGGGAATTCAAAAGATGAGTTCAGATTCTCCTTTGGGTAATAGCTAAAATAATTAAATAGAGATCGGTGCTCTGATATAACTGAAGGGATGATAGGCGTTTATAACCTTTTTTTTTTTTTCTTTTTTTTAATCTTTTTATGTTCGGATTCAGGTTAACGGAATCGCACGATGACGCCCGATCCCAGCAAAAGCAGGAGGTGAAAGGAGGAAGAGACTCGTTTTGGAATTTTGGGACGCGGTCAGCTTATTAAGGTTTTTCCATTTCCTGATTTATTTATTTGTTTATTCTGTTTTTGTTTGGCTTTTCTTTTTTTTTTTTTTTTTGTCGTTTTTTGCATGATGGGGAGGGTTTTATTTTATTTTATCTTATTTACTTATATATTTTGTAATTGCCACAACTTATGAGCGAAAGTTGAAATTGTTAAATGCTTTATTCATCCGATCTCTTTAACCTCCAGTCCGCAACTGTAATCACATAGCTACCTCACTAGTTCAGGATAAGGTTATAATCAATTATTACAAAAAAAAAAAAAAAATTAATATTTTTTCTTTTATATGCCATGACATATACGAACAGGTGGCCGCAATGTACACTCAGTTAAAATTCTACAAAAGCTTTCAATTTTCCAGGTGCGGGAATATTGATCTTAAGAATTGTTCCTATTGTCTTTTTTATGTCCAACTGATTTGAATTGTTAGATTTCATTCGAGTTTAATTCAAATCCCCGAATAACAAAAGCAGCAAAACGGCAATGAACAGTTCTCCAAAGAAATGCAGTCAATATTGCTTTATTCAAAAGGAAAATAGGACAAAAATTCCACTTACACGTTTGACTTGATTCTCTTTTAAGATGAGATTATAAAGACGTGAAGTTTAATCAGTAGTAATTTTGATCCGTATTTTTTTTTTATTACAATTTAATTGGACCGTCATTCTACTGCAGCAAACAAACACCGTGATTTGGAAAAATATATTGAAGTTCCTGGTGAGTATCTCACATACACTTTCCTCGTTGAAACTTGCTTAACTGTCTCAATTGTTATTACTGACTTACAAGGACCTTAACGGTAAACAGATCAAATCTAAATTTATAAATATTTTTATTTTTTTTACTTCTTATGTAATTAGCTTAGCACAAGACCACACGCTAGCATATGGAACTCATTGAGGAAATAAATGTTATATTTACTATTAATATATATTTTAAAAAAAACAGATAACGGCGGGAGAGATCGAGAAAATGTAGGATCAACTTAATAAGGTTAAATTTTATGAAGGTGATCATAAGAGGAGTAAAATTCTATCAGAATGTATTAATAGTGAGCACATTGTTAGCACAAAAAAAGATGCGCTGATGATTCCATTGGCAAACACAAAGATTCTCAGATTCCTAAAAAAGGTATCAAAATAAAGCTTGAAGAGAGAATTCACAATGAAGTGTAAGTAAACAAAATGGGAGCCTAAGATATGATCGACATGTTGAAGACGTCAAAAGCAACTACAAAAATGTAACTATCTGGTAAATGTTTTAACAGACGGTGGGAAGAGAGAATTCACAATGAAGTGTAAGTAAACAAAATGGCAGCCTAAGATATGATCGACATGTTGGAGATGTCAAAAGCAACTACAGAAATGTAACTATCTGGTAAATGTTTTAACAGACGGTGGGAAGAGAGAATTCACAATGAAGTGTAAGTAAACAAAATGGGAGCCGAAGATATGATCAACATGTTGGAGACGTCAAAAGCAACTACAGAAATGTAACTATCTGGTAAATGTTTTAACAGACGGTGGGAAGAGAGAATTTACAATGAAGTGTAAGTAAACAAAATGGGAGCCGAAGATATGATCAACATGTTGGAGACGTCAAAAGCAACTACAGAAATGTAACTATCTGGTAAATGTTTTAACACACGACGAAATCCGAAGACAAATTGGAATAGCGAAAGATACCTTCCAAAAACTAATTATTAAAAAACAGAAAAGTTTCGCTAGAAGCAAAAAAAAAAAAAAAAGCAAGAAAAAAGTGTACCGCCATGCTATGCACATTATAGCGAACCATCCTCAATCCCTCCGTATTCCGTTAGTGAGAATTAAGTTCCACTCGAGCAGATTCTTCCCGCGAACCACCGCTCTGTGGAACCGACTCCCAAGAGGATGCTTCCCTGATCACTATAATCTTAACCTGTTCAAGTCTAGGGTTAAACGTTAACTTCCACACCTAACCGAAAAAAGGTGCTTCTTTGTGCAACCCTCTACCTCGAGTGGCTCCCGGGCCTTAAACAGAGTGATCCTCACTGTAAAAAAACAAACAAAAAAAAACAAAACTTTTAGACCTGTTGATATCCTTCAATTCCGGTAAAGGCTTGAAGGATTTATAATTTAGACCTCTCGGCCTCAGCACGAGCCATCAGAATATTGATCGTGTTTCGCAGTAGTTGACCTTTTGTAAAGTGATTTTCACTCACGATAATCAAAGTTAAAGTTTAACAAACAAAATGAAGTGAAAACGTTTGATTGATTAACATTTACAAAAGTTAGTGAAAACAGTAACAACTCAGCCAGAAATTAAAAATACTAAAGCACCATCTCATGGCCAATTATTTTATTATTCTCTATCTATAAAAGGCAGGATGTGTGTGTGTGTGTGTGTGTGTGTGTGTGTGTGTGTGTGCGTGCGTGCGTGCGTGCGTGTAAAGAATGCACGGCCGCAATTTTCAACGGATTTGCACCAAAATTTACATACACATGCTCCAAGTTAGTGGGAAGGCCAAGACCGACTTTGCATTTCCCAACTCCCATCGATAATGGAAATAATCGATTTTTTCATGCTTCTACGGCAGTTTTCATGTAGTTTGCGGCCATTTTCTACTGGCCAGAGTGAGAGCCTATAGCTGGCTGCCACGAATAGGCAGGAAGATTCTATTGACCAGCGTGAGAGCCAACAGCTGACTGACACGAATGTTAACTAGCATGCAAAAAAATCGATAGCTGCATTCGTCACAAGTGGGAAAAATTTAAATCTGCATGGCACTTTACTCCAATTGGCTCATTCGCTTGCTTAAACTCAACGTTGATTCTGATTCCGAAGAACTGGGTTGGGTGTGAAAAAGTATTTGTTGTTAACATTCTTTTTTCATTCGGTTTTTCCAGTTACGAGTCCTTTTTTAACGCTGATCGTTTTGTGTTCATTTTGTTTAGTTCTTTTTTTCGCAACAGATTTAATGTTTAGTATAGAGCTTAGAAAAAATTCGCAGTGTGAGATAGGCAAGAAGCAAGGCATGTAGCAACCTCAGCACGGCAAAGGACACTCCTTTAAAGGCAAGGAAGGGCAAAAATATTTTAAGTCAAGTGATAGCGACTGCTGTATGAGTCGTACGATTTTTGAATCAAGCACGGGCAACGCAGGGCCATGCTGCTAGTTATAGGATAAATGGAAATTTCAAATTGCGTAGTAGATTTCTTATGCTATTTTTTTCTCTTGTTCGTAATTCATTTTACAATTATCATAAAACAAGACAAATAAGACAGGTTTTAATAGTTGCATAGCAAGAAATGAAAAAAAAAAGTTATATCCTAAAAATCGTCAGCCTTATAAAATTTACAATTACGGTTTGCGTACTGCAAAAGGTTGATTAGAATTGTATTAAACTGTTATTTTTATAAAAGAGTGTGGGCGCTATGAAATTTGCAATTTTTTAACACAACATTGCTACATGGTCACATTTTAATGAATCCAACATTGCTATATGGGAACATTTTAATGAACCCAACATTGCTATATGGGAACATTTTAATGAACCCAACATTGCTACATGGGAACATTTTCAATGGGCATTCGTACAAGGTCACATTTTAATAAACCCAACACTGATATATGGTCACATTTTAATGAACCTAATATTGTGACATGATGACATTTTAATGAACCCAGCATTGGTACATGGTTACATTTTTTTAACGAACCCAATACTGATTCATAGTTATATTTTTTAACGAACCTAACACTAATATATGGTCATATTTTTAACGAGACTAACATGGTTACCTGGTTATTTTTTTTAATGAAACCAATATTGATACATGGTCATTTTTAACGAATCCAACATTGGTACCTTGTCATATTTTTAACAAAGCCAACATTTCACTTGATCATATGTTTAACGAAGCCAACACTGATACATGATCACCTTTTATAACTAACTTAAACTTAACTCTTCCTCTTTTTAACTTTTGCTTCCAGATGTGGTCGACGTCGATAAAGTACGCTGCCGACAGGGCGCGTTCGCTTCCTTGATCCTCTGTTGATTTTGAACTCTCACACACACGCACATACACACATTCTCAAAACTAGTTTCAGTGTCTTTTCCTTCCATTTCAATTGTGTACAATAACATGCATTGTAGTTTGTTAACGCCACCCAACATTGGGACATTATCATATTTTTTTTACAAACCCAACATTGATACATGATCATATTTACAAAAGTAAAACCTGTTAGGATAGATAATGATTTGTAAGAATAGTTCCATAACCCTTGCATCACTACAGATGCCGTTGCGCATAAAGGAATCTGAAATTTGGCCAGGTGTGGCACTCTGCATTATTAGAAAAACTAAAAAGAAATATTCATAGAAATATGATTTAATTTTTATTCGGTTTATTAACCAGTTGTTAGTTATTTAGACGAAGAATAATTGAGTTTTGAGAATAATTCTCTAATTGTATTTAGGCGATCCTAAGGGAAGAAGAAGGAAAAAAAAAAAAAGAAAAGAAAGAAAAGAGAGGGAGATGGATAATGCAAAAGCCGGTCATAAGCGAAAACAGGTGTCAAGAGATATCTAGGCCAACGCGCCTGACCGAATTTCACGAACAATAGAAATTGTTATTTGAAAGAATAAGTTTAGAGATAATAAAAGAAAGAAAGGGAACATGGTACAAGTGAAAAGACATCAAGACGGACGATTAATAAAATCGGTCAAAACACCTGGCCTACTTTTGTGTCCACGGAATGTGGGAGCTCATTATCAATTTGGAGAAATGGGATTTTTAGAACAATGGGAAAAGAAATATTAATCGAAAAGGGGTGTCTTTTGGGTGAGAGGTGACCGCTGGAATTGTATACAGTTTGACCAGCTCTAGAGTTGAAGATTAGAACCCCCACGATGATAAAGTGAAGATATTTTCAATTCAGATAATTAAGATTTCGGCTATCAGGCCTGAGCGAAAATAAAGGAATGAAAACAATTGTTTTGGCTCACAGAAAGCGCCAGCAAGACGAGAAAAATTCTTCCTGAAGTCACATCTAATTGACAAAAGCCAAAAGGTGAGAAAGGCCGAGATTGTCATTTTCGTGCGTGCGAAAAGGGCCAAATTGGATTTTTTTTTTTTTTTAGCAAGGTGTTCTTCCCCAGAACAGAGCCCCGGATAGGCCACGCCCGATTGGAGACGTCAGGAAGGACGGGAGACGCCCAACCAGAATCTCATTAGCCGAGAGCGGTCACGTGATATGCGAGAAAGAGGAGAAAGGACGCTCGACCAGGACCCATTGGTCGAAAACGGTCACCTGACATACGAGAGACCGGGAGAGATGGGTGTGCGCCAACCCCCCCCCCCGAGGCACTGTGAGAAGGTAGGGGTGAGAGTAAGAGCGATAATGGGAAATCAGAACTAATGCGACTTTTGGAATTATCATGAAAACCCTGACGCCGACAGACCCACCCCAGTTTGTTGCGGCGTCAATAAAAGCAGAACCCCAACCGACAGAAATTAGAGAGTTGCGGGGTAGACGGCCAGAGAGCAGTTGGAGAGCGGACGGCGGCCTTGTTCATTCGCCCCTTGCGGGCAAGAAGGGTCGGTCCGTTTGGCCCGGACAGGCAGAGAAGTTGCAGCCAAGTCGAAGAGAAGAAAATTGCTCGAAAGCCGCAGAGAAGTTGGAGCAGAATTGCAGGCCAGACAGGCCGAAGAATTGCAGGCCAGATAGGCAGAAGAGCTGCAGGCCAGACAAGCAGAAGAATTGCAGGCCAGACAGGCAGAAGAGCTGCAGGCCAGACAAGCAGAAGAGCTGCAGGCCAGACAAGCAGAAGAATTGCAGGCCAGACAGGCAGAAAACAAGCAGAAATCAGTTCAGCCCCGGACGACAGAGAGCTCAGTTCAGCCCCGGACGACAGAGAGCTCAGTTCACCCCAGACGGCAGAGAGAAGAGTTCGGACCTTGGCGAGAAGAGTTGCAGGGCGGACGAAGAAGAAGTTACTTGCAGTTGCGCATAGAAGAAGTTGAAATCAAACCAAGCCTAAGAACAGAGATTCGTTCAACCCAAATCGAAGTGAAGGAATTCGTCCAACTCAAGCCGAAGTGAATAAGCTCGTCCAACTCAAGCCGAAGAGAAGAATCAGCCGTGAACGACTGGTCGAGATTAGCGCCCAGTGTCGAAACCAAACCACACTCCGACATGCAAAATTCTAGAGAGTAGGCAACTCGAAGTCTTTAAATTGTATGGTAGAAGCTTGGTGCCACAGTCCACAAAACGGGTCGGGAAGTAAGAATAATTTTTATGTAACGAACATTAGATATAAAAGGTTGTTACCCTTTTTTTATCAGTAATTTTTGGCCTCGTGAGTTTTTCTTTTACTTGTGTGTTGCCACCCCGTCGAACTCAACTTGCATACGGCCCCAATCCCTGTTTGATCCCGTCTGTCTAAGATCTGATCACAACGTGGGTAGGCAGACCGGAGATCAGTACAGTTACCCTAGTAACCAGGTGTTGGAAGCGAGTTGGGAACGGCGAGGCTGGTAATCATCTAACCAAAGGGTTAGAGCCTCACACTTGGAGCAGCGAGGAGCGAACAGCTGACGCCGCGGCAAAAACGTCACAACTGGTGCTGTCCGTGACAAGGATCGACCCTTGGGCGGCTACATCACGTCACGTCACAATTGGAGCCGCGAACGAGATCGAACGACAGAGTCGACGCTGCGACCGGGGGGGGGGACGTCACACAGGATCGTATACACGACTCCATTTTTACTGGACAACAGGCGCCATTTACTTGTACGCGTAGCGAATAAACCGTGACCGTTTTGAAGCTTGTAGTATTAGTTGTAATATTTGAATTTTTTAGATGATACATTGTCAGTTAATTTTTCGTCGAGTATTTCTTTCATCTTAATTCCGGTTGCTCTTAAACGTTATTCTGTCTATCTACTATTGTTAGCAAACAATTGAACACAGACTCAGCTTCCGGCGTGAATCGAATTTACATCCTTTTTCCTCGAGAAGCCTGACAATTGTTGGTTACCCAACTTGGCTTTACCAAAAACGCATTAAAGGGCACTTTTGAAGTCTATAAAAAGGTAATCCTATTCTCTCATCCTCTTTTTAACTCTTGCTTCCAGGTGTGGTTGACGTCGATAAAGAACGCTGCCGACAGGGCGCGTTAGCTTCCTTGATCTTCTGTTGATTTTGAACTCTCTCACACACGCACATACACACATGTGTCTATCACAAACAAGCACATTCTCAAAACTAGTTTCAATGTGTTTTCCTTTCATTTCAATTGTGTACAATAACATGCATTGTCGTTTGTTTTATATTTATTGTTTTGTGTACTTTTTTTATCCGAGCTCACATGATTCCGCCAATATTGTTTGCGAGATAAATGTTTCAGAGCCCATAAATATTTAATATAAAATATCTATATACATCACAACTAAAGAGGTGATACCTGCAATATAATGGTGACTTATTTTTATCCGAACAACATAAAATCCCACAAGAGACTCATCATGTTTGGGCAAACTTATAGAATAACGTTCAGGCGTTCAAAACGAACCATATAGCCGTTCCTTATTTTCCCCGATTGTCTGATACGCCGCTAGCCTTTATTTACAAATTTAACGGCATCATCATCATTAACAGCAGCAGCAACAACAGTAATGGTAGTATTTCCTATTCTGATTCTTCTTGGGTGATAAAAAGAGATGCAAGTTCCAGTTTTATCAGAAGCTTTTTTTTTCCGATTAACGTGTCTCGCTAAGGGACATAAAATGATTGAGAATTGCAAAAAAAAAAGCAACTAAAATTAAGAAGAAAGAAATGAAAGTCGAAAGATGAATAAGTATGGGTCACATGTAACTGGAAGAGAAAACAATAACATAATCAAAATGTTGACATTCCACACTACTTCAAATAAAAGGTTAGGAAGGAAACCCCCATCAATATTGGAAGGAGTAATAAAATCTATTGGAGTTGAGAAACTTCTTTTCATGAAGAATTGAACCGACAGCAGTACTGGCTGCTCGGACAATGAATGCCAAATATTTACTTATAAGGAAACGGTTAATATTACCATATATATATATATATATATATATATATATATATATATATATATATATATATATATATAAAATACAAATAACATCCAAAATTACCACATATGGGAAATAAACTTATTTCAACCGACGAAAAGTTCATCAGTCTTATTCAATCACGGTATAGACATTTATTATATATATATATATATATATATATATATATATATATATATATATATATGTGTGTGTGTGTGTGTGTGTGTGTGTGTGTGTGTGTGTGTGTGAATTAATGAGATCCTCATACAGATGACCATTTCGTCCATGTAAAAAGAAGTTTTGTTGGAATTTATCAATGCAATTACATTTACTAAAAAGGAATGAATCCTCACGTTTCTTCCCAGGAAATTTTAAAGGAAAAGGAAGGAAAGAAGGAAAAAAAAGAAAAAAAAAGAATAAAAGGAGAGGGAGTGAGAATTGGCCTATAATGAAGGTGGGGTATATAGATATAGAGGGGTAAGGAACTATACGTGATTATGGTGGAGTCGGTACGGATAAACGCGACGGTTGAAAATGGATGCTGACCTAAATATAACCTATCAACACCTGGGCAAGGAGGAAGAATATATATATATATATATATATATATATATATATATATATATATATATATATATATATATATATATATATATATATATATATATATATATATATATATATATATATATATATATATATATATATATATATTTGCTAATGATGAAGTACTAATGATGACTACTGACATTCTGTTAAGGAGCTAATACTCGATAACAATGATATTAATGGTACTTAAGCGCTTCTTCCGTTAACATAAATACACTCTTGGAAAAATATCAATCAACCTCAGATTGGAGGACATTTGAAAAGCCAACGCCAATAAATTTTCGAATTGAATTTCTTGTCATTAATGGCCAAATTCCAAATTTAGAAGTTCTTGACTTTTAAAATAGCACAATATTGCAATTCTGATATCAGTAAGACATTTAAGAAAACATGGATAAACGTGACCGCAATAAGACGTCGTATCAAAAGGAATGCCCCCCCAATAATACACACACATGACACCACTTTTTTAACTACCTTCACTCTTCGGCAATATTTATTGTTTTAAAAAGCGATAATTGTAATTATAACAAAATCTAAACATATGAAAGTGAATATATACATTTTCATTGTTCTTGAAAATTGACAACAAAATTAATAAACATTATTTATTAGATTGTTTACACTATTCATTGGAATGGTTGGAAAAATATCGGCTAATTGCGAATTGATTCAAACTATAAATTTATGAATAATAAATTAATTTTCACATTTATTTCTTTATAAATTGGCAAATGATAAATATTGCATTACTTCTAATTGTATTAGTTTTTAGAATGTTGCAAATTAGTAAGTATAAAATTATACTTATAAATAAACAATCTAATAAATAACTAGTGTTTAATATTTTTGTTGTAAATTCTCAAGAATAAAGAAAAAATATAAATTCATTTTCATCATATGTTTAAGTTTTATTCCAGCTTCTACTTTTCCTTTATGAGCCATGTCTGCTCAGGACGTAGGCGATCATGGCTCTCCACAATTTTCTGTTCCTTGTAGCTTTTAGTAAATTTTGTCTTTTTCCTATCTCTCCTAGACCTTGTTCCGCCATCCATTTACTCAAGCCCACTAAGTATGTTATGCGTTGTTTTCCTCTGTCGCTTTTGCCTTCAATCTATCTTGTGAGTATCAAATTTTCCAAACCCACCTTTCTCATTATGTGCCCTAGGAATTACAACTGCCTCTTCCTGGTGTTAAATATAAATATCCTTTTTGTTTCCATTTTCTCTAAAACTTCATCGTTGCTCATATGTTCGGTCCATGTTATCCTCAACGTCCTTCTGTAAAACCACATTTTTGTTGCTTCAAGTCTCTTCTCCATCTTTGAGGAGATTGTCCGGGATTCACTGCCATATAGGAGGACAAATATCACGTAACAATTCAGTACTCTTTTCCTTATTGCTAACGAAGTTTTCTTAATACTGTTTCTTGATATTGTTTCTTAATACTCTGCTTAGCTTTTGGAACGCATCTTTGACTATCCGTCTTCCGATTTCAGTGTTTCACTTTCCGTCCTCTGTTAAAGCACTTCCCTGACATTTAAATTTTTGTACTTGCTTGATTTTGGTATCTCTGAATTGTAATTTGCCTTTTGGACTCATCCATTTCTAACAACCATGCATTCTGTCTTCTTGCAGTTGATGCTTAATCCTTTATTCTCTTTTTACTTCACTATCTTCTATAGGAACTTTTATAGTTTTCTTTCCGTGTCTGCTATCAACACTGTGTCATCAGAATTACCTCACTGTATAGGTTGACTAAGTGCGATAAAAAGACATATCCTTGTCTTACACCCTATCTAGTTTTGTATATCTGCTGAACTCATTTTCTATCTGTATGCAAGTGGTTTGCTGCCAGTGTATGTTCTTGATTATTCTAATATCCTTCTGAAGTATGTCAAGATTGCTGAGTAGTTCCAACCGATCTTTGTTCTTATCGAAAGCCTTTGCGCAATACATAAAGCACAGGTACATGTCCTTCTGCATTTGTATTGCTTTTTCTGATAATATTTTGAGCATAAATATCACCACTGTCATATATTTCATTTATTACTTCTGTAATCTTGTCGATACCGAAATCGTCTAAGGCTGTAAGCATCTCTTACAATTCAGTCTGATCCTGCCGCTTTGTTTCTGTTCAATTTGGCCAATGCAGCTTTCACTTCAGATTTTAATATTTTCGATGCGTTGATATTTCTCTCTATTTCTGGCTGTTCTCTTTCGTTGTGGAAGAGTTCTCCGATATATTCCTTTCATCTCTAAAGTATTTTTCTGTAATATCAACGTGACATCCTTGGATTTTATGTATCCTGTTGATGAACTTGTCTTTTGTCCTGTTACTTCTCTTATTTTTAATTCATATCTGCTTTATTTGTAATACTTATTCTTTCCAATTCTGTACATTTTTCGTTGAGCCATTCCTCATTAGCCTGCCTGTATTTGTTCCTTATTTTTTGTGTAGTGTCCTATATTCTGTTCCATTGTTTTTTGTCTCCTTTCATCATGTCGAAAATTTCATCTGCTACTCATTCAGTTTTTTCTTTGTCGATTTTCCTTTGGGGTGATTTCGATTTCTGAATTTACTAAAGGTTCACTTAATGCGTCCCATTTCAAGTTTCCATTTTCATTTTGTCCCTTGTATCTGCTTTTCACTCTGTCCATATATTTCTCCTTCAGATTCGGGCCGTTCGAGTGTCTGTCGAATTCCAATTTGGGTGCTACCTTAGGCCTCTTCAATTTCCGTACTTTCACTCTACGTTTACATATCACTGGAAGGTGGTCGCTTCCGCGGTCGGCACTTGGATATGTTTTGTAGTATAAACCTGCATTCCCGAATCTCTTGTTGACAGTTATGTAGTTGATTTGGTCTTTTTGTTTCTCCATGTCCATATTCATCTTGGGTGTTCTTGAAACCAGGTGTTGGCTACTATCTAGTCATTTGCCGTACACCATTGGACCCATTTTTCTTCGCGTTCTATACGGGTTCCTAGTCCGATTTTACAATTTCACCATCCTTCTCGTTGCCTATTTTAGCATTTATATCAACCATGACAATTATGATTACTTGCTATTTGCACTGAGCAATCACATTGTCTAGCCTAGAGTAGAATTTTTCAATTTCTTCTGTGCTTTGTCCTGTCGGCGCATAAAAAATATGATGGATATAGTGGAAGAGGTTTCTTTCAATTTAATGACAATAATTCTTTTAGATAATTGACAGTATCCCAGGACGCATTTCTTTATGTCTTAGTCTGGTATCAATCATACTCCTCTTTCATTTTTCTCTCCGCCTGCATATATGATCCTGAGTTTGTCACTGACATAATTTCCATTGTTTGCCTACCTATTTCACATGCTCCTTAATTCCAAGGAGATTGGCCTCCTTTACGCCATTTATGCTAAAAGTCGCTGGATGACGATCAAGTGATACCTGGTGCACATGTCGCTCCTTACCGGGCGAGGAGTAAACTCCAATAGACTTAAAAAAAAAAAAAAAAGACCCTTTACGCCATTAGCTTTCATATTTTGTTTAAGTGCCATGATATTTCTTGGGATTGATAGTGGAGTAGTTTCCCATTGCCTTATCCACAATAATTTATTGAGACACCACCTCCAGTTAACTGGCCATTGTCACATCAAGAGTTCTTTCGCCCTTTAATAGGTCTTATTCTTCATCCTACAGGGTTGCTAACAATCCACCTCACGCGCAAGAATTTGAAGTTGAGTATCCGGTTTAGTCGTCGACCCTCCGACAGTATGCATACATACCCATACATACTCATATATATGAATCGTAATGACTCCTCCCTACTAATTAACGTGTTGCCGAAAACCAACATTATATATGAATTTAAATGTCCCTTGGGAGATTGTATCTTCTACAGAAAAAATTAATATATATGTTGGTTACACCACAACTACGTTGTCTAGAAGCTTGAGTTTTCATTTGAATTATGCTTCTAACATCTCTCAATATTTACAATAGCATGCCTGTCAATGTTTGCAATTTACAAAAATTCTTGTTGAAAATACATCTATACTTTTCATGAAAATAATAGACATAAACTAAAAATTCTTAAAGTTGTCTATATTAAAAAAATGAAACCAACACTTAATAAAATTAATTATGAATACTGCACAAATGTTTTAAAATGTTTACAGCAGATAGTTTAAAAATATCTCAGTTTTAGCTAATAGATTTAAATATTTTTTTAAAAGACAGTTAAACATCTCAATAACTTAGTTACCTCCCTTGACGTTACTACATATGTATGTTTACATCATTAAATTTAAAAACTGTACAGTTCATAAGTTTAACGCTTTTCACTTCACGAGTAAAAAATTTAATCTTCAGATGAACACAACGATTTTGTCTTAGAAAAAACAAGATCTTGATAATGACATTGTGCTAATGTCGAAATACTCGGTATAAAATGAATATGTATCAACGTGGTAACTTTCTTTCTTCCTTTAATAAGGATAATAATATTAAGAAATTGAGAGGATCCTATTAATAGGACAAAACAATAGATAAAACTTTTAAAATTATTTAATGAGACATTGAGTGTCTTTCAATTCATTTTTTATGTTTATGTTTCGTATGAGACAACAATCCAGCACGGGATTTGCAAGCAAATCCACACGAAGGGCATACTGAAGTGTTGCCCGTCGTATTAGCCCAAGATTTAGTGTTAATTCTTAATTCTCTCAGATGATTGAAACGATTCTTTTCAAAGTTAGTTAGCAGGTTCGGTAGCAGGTATTTCTCCAGTCTGCTCGATTTTCAAAAGCAAGTTCGAACTCCTCTATAGGGATGTTTGCAGCAATTGAATTGTATTGAAGTTTATCCTTGAAGCGTAACCAAAGATGGTCTACGTTACGCTTACCATGAAACAATTGGCTATACATGAGGATTTTCGGCATCCGATCATCACTCATTCTGATGACATGACTAGCCCATCTGAACAGTGATTGCATCAGAAAGGATTCAATACCACCGACACCCCATTTGATGAAAAGATAAGGGTTAGAGATTTTGTCCCGCCGTGTATAACCGCATATTGAACGAAGACATAGTTTATGAAAAGCATCAAGTTGATGTATGGCGTCCACTATTCTGACCCACTAAGAAGTGCGGTGAGAATGACTGCTCCATAGACACTGATTTTCGTTTTCAGTGATATATATATATATATATATAATTTCTCTTGACTTTCGAGTTAATAGTGAAAATGGGTTTTATTCTTTAATATTCGCTTGCAGCCAAAAGTTTTATATCTGGTAGTCAGCATCTTGAAAATAAAAACAATTTAATTATGTTTTCCTTTCTTTTAGCCCCTTGTGTCTATTGGTGGTGGAGATAGGGGAGAGGCATATCTATGGATGTAAATTATTTCATTTATTTGTCTTTATTATTAAGTCGTGACAGCTTCTAATCTTAAAAAACGTGCAGGAAATTAATTTGATTTATCACAGCAGGTTAACACTACTACATAATTACTTTCCTATTCTCATTTTTGTTTCTCAGAAGGAATAAGGGTGAATAGATTCCCATTTTTATACTCTATCAGTTAACAAAAAAGAGAAGACCAGCTCCATGTCAGGTTCGATAAATGCATATATTCGATAGGGAAGGAATATTCAGTTATTGAATAATATTATATATATACTATTATGGCACAACAAGTGAAAAAGTTTTAAAATTATTTGGCAAAGTATTCTAACCTTACATTTAACTCTGGTCTAGTCACAGATCATTTGGCTTTATGATAAAACGGAACATTTTCGTGGTTATTGGATAAAGTAGAGGATTGATATACGGTTTTTAAATTAATAAAAATTACCGAAGACTAAGAGTGGGCGGGTGGAGTAATTGATAGCAGCTCGGATTGAAGAATCGGTGAGCCGAGTTGGAATTCCAGTCGAATCTATTACATTCACTTACGTGCTAATACTCTTGGGAAAAGTATGAATCCTCTTCAAAGATGAATCCTTTTCAAAGCTATGAACCCCCCCCCAGCTATGATAGGACACACCGGGTTCTATAGAAAAAAATCTGCCTCGTCAGTCATGTATCGAAAGATACATGATCGGCTATCACGCGTGGCACATAGCTGACTGAAAAGTGAAGGTAGTTAGAAAAGCGGTCTTATGGAAAAACCGTCCTACGTTCTATTGCGGGCGAGTGGATGACAGAACAGGGTCAGGGAGGAGTAGCAAATGACAAAACTTATTGAGAGGGATAAGGGAAAAGTGGTGAGCCATGATCACTCACCTACGTCCTGAAGGGACACGGCTCATAAAAGAAGAATTTCGAGGTAAGATCAGGTCAAGACAAAATCATGCATTTTAGTACTAAACGTATTTTTTATTGTTTTTCAGATGCTGCTGGAAGTGTTATAGTTACAGACAATTCAAATATAGATGCAACCCACAGAATTCAAATTCTGCACTGATTGTGATTTCTCGTGATTTCTCGAAAAAATAAAAACTATTTGACTCATATGATCACAAGTCAACTTGCAAACGTACCAGTTTCTGTATATATATATCTATATATATATATATCTATCTATATATATATATATATATATATATATATATATATATATATATATATATATATATATTTCTGATACGTAATAATGTCAGAATAAATAGAAATTAACGAAGGCAACATTACACAAATCGTCACCATTTCTAATCCAATATTTACACAAGCATGCTTTTTCAAATATCTCAGTTCATAAGTTGATCGTATCATAATTATTTACGCTTTTTATTTCTTTTTTACAGACATTTACTCCAAACCTTAACTGTCTCCACTATATTAATATCATTTAATATATTACACTCAAAATGTATGTGAGTATTGGGTCGAAAAAATTTAATAAAATTGATTGACCGTGTGTGCGCAAATGCCGTCTAAAACTGACAAGAAATAAAATCATCAACATAAGGTTTCTTGCTTAATGCAGAAAACTAATTTGCATATTCCATTTTAAAAATTCATTTTTTTTATATAACTGTTTTATTATTCTTTTCCAATCTTTTCCAATTCCAGTCTTTTGTCGTCTTTATGAACAAGTGTTGTTTATTATTAAATTGTTTAGTTATTCAAATAAAGTCATTTTCTGATCTGAGAGTGGTAACGGCCTCGGTATTTAGATCACAATTTAAGAATAAAGGAAATTAAATTTCTTTGTGGGGAGGATCTCAGAAATCTAAATTTTAATTTCTAAAATATTTATTGGAAATTTTGTTCCTAAAAAATAAGTTACCCGTTTTATTTTTGTTTAATAACGTACTTATTTACATTTGAATTTATTCAATCGAAAAAGAAGAAATATTTTATCATTAAAAATGAATGAGATACTTTTTATGCATAATAGAAAAAGTATGCAATAGCAAATACAAGAGAATTATAATTGCAGAAACGTCTTTTAATTGTCAAACTTGTACATTTAATGATTCACCGGAACTCGAACCTTAACATTTCAATTAATATGTCATCACACTACATACCGTACATTAAACAAACAACTATCAAAATGTATAAAACTGTCAAATTTCTTTAATAACGACAATATATCGTTTTTACGATTGATGCAAATATCACAAATAAGAAAACGACTGCGTATGGCAGTGAAACAAAGGAAAGAAACGTAGTTTGCATAACGTTGCTAATTTATATTACGTATAAACGACACATACGTATATTTTAAGACATTTTTATGTTTATACATTCTTTTTTTTATGTCTGAAAATAATTTTAATTACAATAATTATATATATATTTTCTGTTTATACGTTATTTTTATAGATACATATATTTAAGTAAATGCTCTGTTTATAATAAACACAATTAACTACATTTACCGGCCTCAATGTCCGAGAAATTCCATAGAAATCGAACCTGTATCCTACATGGAACCGTACTTAAGTCTGACGGGAATATACTATTTAGCTACAGAGGAAACGTCTGGTTAGCAAAGCCAAATTACTGTTTTTAAACAACAAATTTCCCAAAGATTATATATATATATATATATATATATATATATATATATATATATATATATATATATATATATATATATATATGTATGTATGTATGTATGTTATGTGTGTCTGTGTGTGCGTGTAATACTCATGGAGAAGAGGATTGAAGCAGTAGAGATGCGAATCTACTGATGAATGCTGATAAAATCCTTAACAGAACATGTGGGATATAATGAAGTCTTAAGGAGAATAGGAACTGAAAGGAAATGTATACTTACAAACAGAAAGAGATGGCTGGAATTGGAACGCGCATAGGAATAGTAAAATATGCCTTCCAGAAACTAAGTAATGTACGTGAGATAGGAAAATCTGTGGACATATAACGAAGAAAGAAGGCATGGCGAATCTCACACTTACATGACACATTTAAAGCAAGAGAAGAAGAAAAAGAAATAGTTAATGGATGGTAGAACTGGAACAAAGAGGAATGACAACAGGTCGGAAGTTATTCAGAGTAAAAATAGACAGGAAATTGTGGAGAGCTATAATCACCTCCGCTCTGAAAAGACGAGAAGAAATAACATAGATTGACAGCCTGAGTGGTTGCGATAAAAAAGTAACCAAAATTAAAATGAAAGAAATACTAATAAAAAATGTCAAAATTAATGTAAGATATGAAGCATTTCAATAATATTCAAATTAAAGGTAGCAAGAGTTTTGTTTTTTTTATTTATTTTTGTTTACACTACAGGAATCAGTCTTCACTAAAGATTGACGCGTTCTAGTATTTACTAATTGTTTGCTAATGGAGGAGTTCGTTTATCAGGTGAGGTCTACTGATTAGCCAAGTGGTCAAAGTCTTATAGCAGCGATAAACAAAAGCTTAATGCTGACAGTTCTCGTCTATACATTTTTTTTTTTTGAGTCCGATAGTACATCAGGTACAATTCGACTTCTTTTAGCAGTTACCTTTTCTTTTTACTAAATCTTCCAGTTTTTGCCTGACAGATCCTTTTCATGTCAAGCAGACTTTGACAGATTGTTGTTGGTATTTAGTTATTCAATGTGAAGCAATGGCCCGACACCCTTACTTTACTTGAAAAAAAAACGTAAACAAACGAAAACAATCCCATACACATACATTGTTAAATTACGTTCTGTAATTGTATTAACACACACACACACACACACACACACACACACACACACACACACACACACACACACACACATATATATATATATATATATATATATATATATATATAACTATTATGCATATAACATATGATTATGTATGTATATAACATTGGGGACTGTTTATAATTACATAGGTAGGTGTCTGTCCCTGCATCCATCTTTTCTTTTCTGTCGATGTTTCCATTTACTTTTTTTGTTTTTTCTGTTGGGTCCTTTGTTTATTCGCACTCGGTTTTGTTTTTTTTTTCGTCGAAGTGCATTCGTTTGACAAGCTTTATGTTTGTAAGGTCGCAAGCGCAGGTATAGGTTTATATATATATATATATATATATATATATATATATATGTGTGTGTGTGTGTGTGTGTGTGTGTGTGTGTGTGTGTGTGTGTGTATTTAGTAATTAACTGCCACCTGAGGAAAAGCAAAATTGCGGCTGTTGATGGTTTGACTGGACAGAGAAAATTGCAGCATGTCTGGTCGTGTAATTTTCAGAAACAAATAATTAACCTCTGTCAGTGTCAGTCTGCAAATTCAAACGACTTTTCTTTTCTTTTTAGACGCCTCTTTCTTTCTCTTTTACTTTCTCTTGGCACAACTTTTTTTTTACATTGCTGTGTCACAAAGACGTAAATATACACAGAGAAAACAGATCAGGGTTATGTGTACGATTATTTTTTTTATCTGCCAGCTGCGGACTACATTTTGATGGTGGAGGTGGTTGTATTTCAACAGTAAAAGCGCCATCTTTTTACAGAAAATTATTGCAGAAACTTTTCAAGAAACTGGAAACACGTAATTTTTTTTAAACAAGAAAAAATGGAAACTGTTATTAATATACTCTCAACTAAATGTAATTAATATAAATAACGTATTTTTTAAAGCATTCCCCATTGAAAAGAAAATATTTCCAAGGATTCAAACATTTGATAAGTTTTTTTAGTGTTGTTAAAATTAGTTTACTTATCGTTGAAATATGCAAATAAAGGAAGAGAACGAACGCTTTCTGACTACGCACCCAAGCCGGTGTTGTCAGTTGACTTCAAATTGCCATAAACCATTCCAGACTAAATATTACAATCGTCCGGATACGTCCGGGGGTCTTCTGGCCCGACTGCGATATGCTTTACTTTGTCCACCACATGGAAAACTCTCCAGGATCTGCACATTCGTCTTCTGCATGTTTTTAGTATGGCTAATGGCACTATCGGTCTCTCCAAGAGATGCACTTCCTGGAACCACCGCCTTCTCACTTATTGTGCTTTTTACCTCGGGAGTCTTTGTTGGTAAATTAGTATCCCTGGTGAAATTACCAAATATTCTCGGTAAGTCAAAATTTTCATATTTTTTTTGTCTTGATAGTTAGAAATATGTCATTTCCTGTCAGTATCGTCACTAAATGAGGGCCTGTTCCCTACAGAAACTTATTTACCCATCAATGATGTAAACTGATTTTTGCAACATAAATCATTCGAAAAACTATCTACACCATACAAATTTTCATTTTGGAATGATATCTAGATATTAAAGTATATTATAATATAAATGTAACATAATGAAAATGTAATTAAAATATAAAAAATTTTTCTTTTATTTATATCCTGCGATATGTACATCGGCTAAAACATACACCGTACAAATTTTAATTTGGAATGATATCTACATAGTAAGTAAATCATAAATCGATTGGGGGCCCTGAACAATGCTTTGTGACCTTCGCTATCTTATCAACATTTGCCTTTTTCTACCTACATTTATGTACTTTATAAATTAAGTTAAGCACAACTGACTTAAAGGATGAAAAAAAAAATCGCAGTTTTCAATTATGGGTTGTTTTTTTCCAAAACTATGAATTTGTTTTCTTCATACTGAGTCTCGAAAAAACACGATAAAATTCACTATTTTTATCCATAATGTTGAATGCTTTAAAAAAAATTCATAAACTTTCTAACAAGGAAAATCTCATGTTCCTGTTAAAAATTCCCGCAGAACATTGTTAATTTTTTTAAGATGGTCTCTATAATTTTTATTTAGATATATTGTATTTATTTTCAATTTTTCTAGTTGAATTGTTCACCTTTATTGCATATGATCCATTATTTACATATATATTTATGTCCACTTTTTTGCTACAAAAGGAAGCATACCCTAATGAAAAAGGCCGCAAATTTAATAAAAACAAAGTTTTATCGTGAAAATGTTTGTTATTCATAGTAAGAGAGACCAAAGTACTTTTAATTATTTAAAAAAAAAAATTATTCCATTTTAGCACATTTGAAATTTTGGTTGCAAATCTTTTTTTCTTTTTCCTTTTTTTTTTTAGTTCTGCTGTCGCCTAATAGCATTAGGTTTTGTTTTTTTTTTGCACCTTTTTCAGTTGAAAACACCTTAATGTGGAAATACTTGCAAAAATCAAATAATTGAGTCATCAAAATTTACATTGTAAATTTTGATGACTCAAATAAAAAAAAAACAAGATTTTTTTTTTTAAATATTCAAAAAATACTTTTTTCTTTCCTCTTAATAATAACATAAACATTTAGACGATAAAAAATGTTTAACCAAGTTTGGGGCCTTTTTCCATCAGGGCATGCTCTTTTTTTAGCGAAGTATTAGGATTTCAGTCATCGGTTAAAACACTTCTCATATATTACCGAGTGGTTAGAATGTTAAAGTTGCGACCATGAATCATCGGTTCGAATCTCACTACAGTCGATTTGTCAATGAAGTTTACTTCTTGATAATAACAGCAGACGAAAACATCGTTAGCGTGCGGCGCAGTTGTGGAGTGCCTGAAAATTATACTATGCGGTGACCCCAGCCTTGTGGAGTGAAATTAGGAAGACAAAACTGTTCGGAAGCTGTCGATGGTTGCCATGAAATCACTAATCATCTTCACCGGTAGTGATCCTGTTCAAGCTGTTGATACCGCCAGATTACGTGATCTCTCTCTCTCTCTCTCTCTCTCTCTCTCTATATATATATATATATATATATATATATATATATATATATATATATATATATATGGTAACTCCGGGGTAGGGCTAAGCCCGATTGAGTCAACATTCAAGTATATCTATTTCAAAGCACCAAAAATCTTTCGTAGTGCGCCATTTTTTTTCTTGGCTTCATTCATTTGGATCAAAAATTAATTGTTTTAACTCTGTGCCTCAAATTATTGACCGGAATATATTTCGTTGATATTGTTCATAATAAAGAAAAAAGAAAGAAAAAACACAAAGAAAGTAAGTAAAAAAAGAATGAAATAAAATTAACGTTGCTTTTCGAGCTTCGTAGATCTGAGCCCTATCATACTTAATAGGCAATGTATTTATTGCTTTAATTTTATAAATAATATTTTTAAAATCTCTAATGAATTATTTGCCCTGTTTTTCAAAGAACACATTATTATTTCAAATTATTGTTTTCAAATGTCAATTTTAAATTACTTATTCTGTGCAGTATAAGGGATTTTAGTGGAATGTATCAATAGAAAAAGGGCAAATTAAATTTAGCCCGACTTAAAGTCGGCGAAAATCAAAGAAATCAGCAGCCTTAACTTGTTGACTGAAGGGTTGAGGTGTGAAGTGTGACTTAGGTAGTGTTGAGAAAATATGACATCAGTCAACTATTCCTATCTCTACCATAAACGACGTCATAGGCAGGCTATAAAACAATAAAAAAATGGAAAGGAGGCAAATGGGTTCTACCATGACACTACCATTTACTTCTGTCTCAACAGCAAATCCGCCAGAGCCAACAAAGTTAACCTGGTCGCTTCTCTTGAAAAGGGCCTTCAATCTGTGGTTAACTAGGGCAGGAAATGGCTCGTAAATTTTTATGCCTCCAAAACGAAACTATTCACATTCAACCACCATCGAGTATCTTTCCTGTCCGCTATCAGCATGGCTGATACTAGATACATGGAAAACAAAAAACCCCTGCTGCTTCTTATCTCACGTTTTCAGTTGACTTGAAGTGGAACGACTACATCGAATCAATAGTTGCATCTACTGCAAGGAAAGTTGGGTCATTGTGTCGTGACAAATTGTTTTTTTTCTCGTCAGAGTTCATCTTGCACATTTACAAATCTGCCATTCGCCTGTGAATTAAATACTGTTACCATATCTGGTGTGGTGCTCCTTCTACTCATTTCGAGGTTCTTGATGAAATCCTAAAAAGGATCTGTGATGTAATCGATCCTGACTTGTCATCTCGATTTCAGTCTCTTTCTCACCGACGTGACATGGCATCTTTTCTGCAAATATTTTTTATGGCAACTGCTCTGACGAGCTTTTTCCCTGGTGCACGATGCGAGTTTAAGTGTGCAACTAGACTGGTATCTAGATCCCACCGTTTTTACTATTGAATTGGTTAAATGTAACCGCCACCTCTACTCCAACAGATTCTATCCAACACTTCCCGTTTGTGTAACTCTCTTCCGTTTCCTTGCTTCCCTGATAACTACAATCTTCAAAAATTTAGATGTAGCGTCAATCGCCATCTTCTATCTTCTTGAACCCCAGTTCAGCTTTTATCCTTTCCTCTATTCCTCTTACCCAGTCTTTTCTCCCAACTTCACTTTCTGTAGCACCCTGCGTATCAGTGGCATTCCCACCTTGCTTGGTGTGAAATGATCGAAAAAAGATTTAAAAAATAAACAGACAAATATATCAAAGTCTTTATCTTCACTTTATTTTCATACATGTCTGTAAAAAAATATTGAAATAAATGTTTATCATTATAGAATTATTACAGTTAGTATTAAGATACCAAAATGTGTTTTTTTTTAAATTTCATGCACATAGATTTTGAAAAATGATGTATTTTAGTTAGAGTAAAGGAATAATTTTATCATCTAAGTTATACCTATAGTATATTTTGTTATCACTGTATATCTACATCATGTATCATTGATATATGTATGTATATATATATATCCGGTGTAACAGCAAAATTGTCCAAATCGCGTAACAGTATTTTTCCATCACACAAAATGTTTAATATCTATAAAACCACTAAACTAATTGGGTTTCTTTTTTCCAGGTTTTAGGATAAGACCTTTAGTCATCTTGACACCATTTGTCGTAAGAATCACTGAAAATCCCTTTGTGTTATTCAACTAGAAAAGGAACAGATTAAAATTGTTTTGTTTTGGACCCACTGTCTTATGGTGAGAGGAAAAACATCATGGTACCAACATTCATACTCTGGCTTCCATCTTCAAAGTCCATTCAAGAACCGTCAAGAGAACGGTGAATAAGTTTAAAAAAGAGGGAACAATAGAGAGGAAAACTGGATCAGGAGGTCACAGCAGGAAGAGGGATCATCATTTCAACTTAGAGCTAAAGAGATCGAACTCAATCCAAAACAGGTTTAGCACGTCAGAGAAGAGTTTCAGCTATGAAGGTCCAAAGAGCAGTGAAAAAAGTGTTGAAAATAAAATCGTACGAGAAACCTGTCAGGCATCTAGTTACTTCATGATAGAAAGTTAGAAGATTAGAGAGGGCGAAGATCATCTTGAATAAATTCAAAATGACCCGGGATTATATATATATATATATATATATATATATATATATATATATATATATATATTTGAACTTAATTTCAATCCTTCATGAGCTTCCTATCCTTAGCTATGATTAATTAAAGATGAACATGTCATTTTCCTTTTTTATGATTGATTTCATCACGATTCTTCTATAAAGAATGGAGAGTACATTCTTATTGCTCAAAGTAGAGTCCAATAGAGTTATAAAAACATTGGAGAACTCCAGTAAGATATCATTAATCATTTCTAAGATACAACGTTTCTAATCTTAACCTAACAAATGGACAATTTTGCTTTTACACGATCTGGACTATTTTGCTGTAACAGCCCCCCCCTATATATATATATATATATATATATATATATATATATATATATATATATATATATTATATGTAATCTCTCTTTTATATATATATATATATATATATATATATATGAACAGAGATAATCGATCGCCGTAATCTCTCTCTTTTTATATATATATTATAAACAAGGCTAGAACATGTAAAACTTGAGATGACCCATGCCCTTTGTGCCTCCATGAAAAATTGCACATTATTAAGCTTCTAAATAATAATAATCTATTAAACCATAGACACGAGTTAACGGTTTTTTGTAGACATCATCAGATTTTTCGTTTGAATTATTAGCTAAAAAAAGCATAAAATATAATAACATGTTTAATCCATAGCCCAATCATCAGATTCATGGTTTGAATAATTAACTAAAAACATGCATACAATATAACACCCTTCATAATCCACAGCCCAAATAAATAGTTTAAATACCCTACAAAAAAGATAACCCTTTATGAAGTCGTCAAAAAACAAACGTTACGACAGTTTTTTTATATGCACAAATCTCTTTCATAAAAAATAAAATAAAAAAATAAATAAATATCCATAGAAATGCAAACTAAACGAGGGTTAATACATCTTCCGTTTAAAATTTAGACACCCCTACCTTTCCCTGACTTGACATCTATGAAAGTAACTCTACACTGATACTTATTATTAATACCCAACACTCGCCTACCCAATTTAAACAATTCGCCCTAGCTGTTACCATGGAAATTTTGATTTCAATTTTTAAAACACGTAAATTTCACATATACGTTATTCCAAAAACATTTCACTTTAAGATGGAACAGAGCTTACTTTATCTCAATTTAATTTAAATAATTATATTGAAGTTTTCGGCTCTTGTTTTGAAACATGAGAATTCTTATGCCGCGTTTGGAATCATATTTTTAAATAAATAATTATATATATATATATATATATATATATAGAAAGAGAGAGAGAGATTACACAAGAACATCACCATTTTACAGTTGAAATGGCTAAATATAACCGTAAGTTCTTTGCTAATAGTTTCTTTTCTCGCACTTCTCGCCTGTGCTGGAAAGCTTCTTGTTTCCAGCCAACATTGATCTCCAAAAATTTAAATGCAATGTCAGTCGTTATCTACTGTCTTCTTGATTCCTCTTTTATTGTTTCCGCTCATTAATAATGTTTTTTTTTTACATTTTCTAATTCTTTCACACTCAGTAACCCCTTAGTGACTTTATTGCGTA